>JAHBCN010001179.1:0-127675 GCA_019359885.1 Listronotus oregonensis
GATAACCTTTTTTGTTTTTTTTAAAATTGCTAGGGGGGTTGGAATGTCATGGTGGGGGCCCCCAATTTTTCCAAAAACCCCCCACTTCATCAGCTAAAAATTTTTTTTGGAATTTTCAACTTTTTTTTTTTTTTTAAAAAATGGAATAAATCTCAAAAAAAAATGGATAAAAAAAATTTTAAATCCTTTTTTTGGTTTTTAAAAAACCCCCAAAATTTTCATGTCTCTCCCCCTGAATACCTCCAATAAATTAATTTTTTAAAAAAAATTGGGGAAGGTATTCAATATGCTACTGGAAGCACGATAATTTTTTTGGGGGAAAAATTTTTAACAAATGGGGCCCCAAAAATTTTTTCCCCAAATTGAAGCTTTTTTATGTAATTTATTTAAAAATACCCCTGTTTTTTTTTGTTTTTTTTTGGCTCAAATTGTACGGGGTTTTTCCCCAAATTTTCGAGCCTTATTATTGGGATTCCAAACCTAAAGAAAAAAAATTCATTTAAAGGGGGAAAGGGCAAAGTTGCGCAATTCCATGTTTGACCAAAATGCTCCCTTTAAAATTTTTTTTAAATTTTGAATACGTTCAAGGATTTTTAAAAAAAAAACAAAATTTTTTTGGAAAATTTCATTTTTTTTTTTATGACCTTTTTTTCCCCCAAATGTAAAAAAAAAAATTTTTTTTTTACCCCCCTTTTTTTTTTAGTTCAAAAAAACATTTTTAAAAGATTTCCCCCTACTTTTGGGTTTTTTTTAGCTGCCATCTTTTTTTTTTTCTTTGGACCCCCTTATTATTTTTTAAAAAAGAGCTTTTAAGGTAAAAAAAAAAAATTTTTTTCCCCAAAAAAAATTTTTAAACCCAAGATTTTCCAAAAATCCATTTTTTTTTTCCCCTTATGGAAATTGCCATTAAAAAAAAATTTTTTTAAAAAATTTTTTGGTAATTTTGGGTTTTTGGGCCTTTTAAAACTCAAAAAAACCAAAAAAAACCCGGGGCCCGTTTTTAAAAAAAAAAAATTGATGATGGAAAACCAAAGACAAAACGTCGGCTGTAAATCTAATAGCCCCGTCTTGTAAAACCCAAAAAAACTTTAAAAAAATGTGAAATTTTTTTTTATATTTAATCAAAAAGAGTAGCAAAAATATAAAAATAAAAAGCGAATCTTTGGTTTTTTAAAAAATCTTCGGAAAAAAAATTTAAAATTTTTAAACTTTTTTAAAAAAAATTTGGATTAGCATTAAATTTTGGGTTTTTCCCCCCTTTAACCCACCTCGTTTCTTTTTGGGTTTTCCCAAAAACAGAATGGTGAGGTTTGGGGAAATTTTTCACCCTGTATTTTCAAACTCTTCAAAAAAATTTTTTTAATTTTTTGGGGGGAATTGTTTCCCAAAAAAAAAAATTTTAAAAATTTTTTTCCCCCCAAATTTAAACCCCCCCCTTTTTTATTAACTTTTTGGTCTATAAACATAGGCCCACAAATAAAAGTAAATAAACAAAAAAATTTTTAAATTTTTTATTATAAATAAAGAGATCAAAAAACTTTTAAAAAAAATTTCCCCAAAAAAATTTTAAAACCCAAATTTCTGCCCTAATACCAATCCCTTACTAAAAACGATCTATGGGACCTGCACTACATACCAAGTTATGTTTAGGAAATCGGATAATTGATTTTTTTAAAAAAATTTAATTTTAAAAAAATTTTTTTTTTAAAATTTCTTCGTTTTTATATACATTTTATTTTATTTTATTTTTTCGTTAATAGCAAGGTCCAAAAAAAAAGTGGTGTTTTACTGGGTGTGAACTAAAATTTTTGGCGTTTTTTCCGCCGAACCGAATCTAAACCCAAAAATTTGGGGGGCCCAAAAAAAAAAACCCCCCTTTTCCCCCCCTTACCACGGAATGTTTGGACTACTACTATATATACTATAAGAGATACAAAAATTTTTTGGAAAAGTGCTTTTCAAATTGTGATAAAAAGTTAAAAAAAATTTTTATAAATAAATTATTAGAAAATAAAAAAAAATGCAATTTTAAAAAAAAAATTTAGTCCAAAATGGGAAAAAAAAATATTTAAATGTTTTTTTTTTTTTTTTAATAAATCATTTATTTTATTTATTAAATCCAATTACTGAATTTTTTTAAAAAAAAAATCAAAAATTTTTTTTTCAGAATATAAAAAAATCCTTAAATTTGGGTTTTTTTTAATATAACTAAAAAAATATTGCATTTTGACGAAAAGGTTTAAAATTTAAAATTTAAAAGGTCTTGAAAAAATACATATGTTTATGTTTTAAATTAAAAAAAAAATGGTTAATATCTAAAATTACGCCTTTCTTGATTATTTGCTGTTTGACCCCAATTTTGACCAGCACACACCACATTTTAATAGCCGTGTAGTCATTAATTGCCAATGTATCTTATTATTATCCAAAAAAACCAAGAAAAAGCAAAGTTGATTTTACTTGCCAAAAGGGGAAAATTTTTAAAGTTTTTCCATTTTTTTCTTTTTCCCCGAAAAGTACCAAAAAATAAATGCAAATTAAAAAAAATATTTTATTTTTACACATACACAAAATTTCGAGCAGCCCCGTTTTTTTTTTTTTTTTCCAATTGCCGGAAAGAATTTTAAAAAGGGTTTTTTTAAAGTTATTTTAAGTCTTTTGGGTTTCCCCCGTATTATTTTTAAGAACCCAAAAATAAATGCATTAGAAAAAAAAAATTTGAGATTTTGACACAGTAAAAAAAATTTCGAGGCCCTCTTTTTTTTTTTCCCTTGCCGGAAAAAATTTTAAAAAAAGGTTTCTTAAATTATTTTTAAGTCTTTGTTCCTCCCTATTTTTTTTAAGTAACCCAAAAAATAAATGCCCTTAAAAAAAAAAATGTTGAGATATTTGTCACATACAAAAATTTCGAGCAGCCCTCGTTTTTTTTTTTTTTCAATTCCAGGAAAGAATTTTAAAAAATTTTTTAACGCTATTTTTAAGTCATTTGTTCCCCCCCGTATTATTTTTTAAGTAACCCAAAAATAAAAGTCAGGAAAAAATATTTGAGATATTTGTAAACAGTACACAAAATTTCGAGCAGCCCCCCTTTTTTTTTTTTAATTTAATGGGCCCGGAAAGAATTTTAAAAGGTTTCTTAAGTTTTTTTTAAATCTTTGGTTCCCGTATTATTTTTTTAAAAACCCAAAAATAAATGCCATTGGAAAAAAAATATGTTGAGATATTTGTCACAGTACCAAAAATTTTGAGCACCCCCCTTTTTTTTTTTTAAAAATTGCCAGGAAAGAATTTTAAAAAGGGTTTTTTAAATTTTTAAGTCTTTGGTTCCTCCGTATTATTTTTTAAGAACCCAAAAAATAAATGCCATTGGAAAAAAAATTGTTAGATTTTGTACACAGTACACAAATTTGAACAGCCTGTTTTTTTTTTCCCCTTGCCGGGAAGAATTTAAAAAAGGGTTTTTTTACCTTATTTTTAAGTTTTGGGTTTCCCTTTGATTTTTTTTAAGTAACCCAAAAATAAATGTATTTTAAAAAAAAAATGTTAGATATTTGTACGCATTACAAAACATTTCGAACAGACCTCTTTTTTTTTTTTAATCCAATTGCCAAGAAAAAAAATTTTTTTTTAAAAAAAAAAAGGTTTCTTAACGTTATTTTTAAGTCTCTCGGTTCCTTTACTGCCCACGTCTCATCGATCACAAGAAACCCGCCGGTGTTTCATAATTTTTTGATTAAATTTCCATGAATGCTCGACACAGCGCTAGGAACTAAGAAATGAGCTTAACATTTCAATATCAAAAAAAAATTTAAATATTTGCACAAATGATTATTCCATTAAAAAGAAATTTGCTCAGGTAGGGCGGGGGTTTTATTCAAATTGGCTTTTTTTCGCAATAAGCTCGATATCAGCGCTGGGGTGGAACAACGCCGGGAGAGGCAACGATGAAACGAAAATATTGTTCTGCGACTGTTAAGAAAAAAACGGGATTTTCTTATCCTAATCCAACACTTGTTTGTTTTTGCAAGCCATTTCCACTTTGTGAAATATGGATGAAAGATACTGCTTTTTTTTTTTTATTGAAAGAAAGCTAATTTATGTTATGTGGTTGAAATTAGTTTTAGATTCGAACGTTTTTGACAACGAGCTTTAGCTTTTAGAGGAAAAATTAAATTTAGGCTTAATATTAAACAAACAAAATGATTTATAATTGCACGTACTGATATGTACCCCGATGCTAGGGTGATTTTTAAAAAAAAATTCCTAAATTTTTATTAAAAACTGGGAAAAGGAATGAAAAAAAATTTGCTCCGAAAAAATTTTTTTCAATATTTAAATTTAGAAAAATAAAAGGTTTGACTTTAGAAATAAAAGGGCGAAGGGTTGTGAAATTTTTCTTCTTACAAATATTTTTTTATCTTTTGGTTTTAAAATTTTACTTTTTTTTTAAAAAAAAGTATAAAAAAAAAAATTTTTTTAATTTTTAACTTTAAAAAAAAAAATTCCGTTTCCCTTTTTAAAAAAATTTTTTCCCTTCCCCGGAAATTAGGGGTTTTTAAAGGGAGTTTTCGTCGCCTCGACGGGAAACTACCTTCGGCCCCTTTTTTTGGTTTTCCCCGGGCCCCCGGGATTTAAGGTTTAGGTTGGGTGAGAACGGGGGGGGGGTTTTTTTTGGGGGGGTGGCAAGGGGGCCTTTTTCCTTTTTTTTTTTTTTAATTTTTTTTCCAAAATTTAGGGGGGTTTTTGGGGTCCGTTTTTATTTAAAGGTTCCATTACGGCGGGGATTGGTTTTTTTCCAGAGGTCGGACTTTTGGTTCCGGTTTTGAGGGGAAAAGGGGGGTTTTGTTTTTTTTTATATATTTTTATTTTATTAATATTTTTTTTTATATTTTTTTTTTAAAAAAATTTAAATTTTTAATTATTTTATTTTTTTTTAAATATTTATTTTTTTTAAAATTAAATTTTTTTTTTTAAATTATTTTTTATTTTTTTGGGGGGGATATTTTGGGTTTTTTTTTTTTTTTAATTTATTTTTTTTATATTTTATTATTTTTATTAATTTTTTTTAATTTTATTTTTTTATTTTTTTTATTATTTTTTTAATAATTTAAAATAAATAAATAAAAAAATAATTTATATATATATATATATATATTATATATATATATATTATATTAATTTAAATTTTTTAATAAATTTTTAATAAAAATAAAAATTATTTATAATAATAAAATAAAAAATTAAAATTCTTGGGAAAAAAGAAAATTTAAAAAAAAGTCCCAACCCCCGTAGTTCTATCTCCATTATTTTTAATTAAAAATTTTAAACACTGAAAATGCCTCCGCGCGACTTTTTTATTTGCGGGGTCGGCGTCAAACCGAGTTTTTGACACTAAATAATTATTTTTTGGGCATTAAATAATAATTAAACATTTTTAAAAATTTTGTTGTATTTAAATTATAAATTTTTTTTCGTTAAAATTTAACATAAAAATTTTTTGGGAAGGAAAAATTCTAATAACAAAATTGTCTAATTTTTGTCTACATTGTAAATAAAAAAAATGTTTAAATAATTATCGTATAAATTTTTCTTGTCGTGGGGCCCTTCTTATATACATACCCCCAGGATCACGTCATAAAAGTTAAAAAGTTTTAATTCTTTGTTTTAATAACTTATTTTTTCCGCGGGGGGCATTTGCGTTAAATTAAAATTATAAATAATGGGGTAAACTCCCGAATTTGGACTTTTTTTTCGGGAAATCCCTTTCCTTTTTTAAGGTCTTTTTTCAATTTTCTTTTGGTTTTAAGTTATCATCAAAAAAAAGAAAAAAATTTTTTTTTTATTTGTTTTTTTTTAATAACAATTGCAATTTTCATTTGGGAAAAAAATCCTCAAAAAGAATTTCTTAGATTTGCATTCCGCGTCGAATGAGCTATTGCTCATTTTTGGAAGCCCAACTACTCCAGAAAACACAAATTTTAAATTTCCATATTTTTTTATCTTTACTAAAGTAACAGTTTTACTAAACTGTATCTGAAAGATTGGCACAGATTTGTACCAAAATAAAACACTTTGTTTTCCGCATTTATTAAATAACATATCAAAAATTTAAATTTTAAACCCTTTTTCAGATTACGTATTGACGAAAATAATGTCAATTTTCATTTGTCTATTTCCCCTTTGTACATACATAAAGCAAACAATATTAAAAGCCTTTTTGTATATTATTGTAAAAAACCAAATTCAAAAAAATAATAGTCTAAAACAACAGGTGTTTTTAAATAAAAAATTTTTGTAAAATAAAATTGAAAATTAAATGTGGAACCTAACAAATATTACTATAAAAGAAATTTTAAAAAAAATCCCTTTTTGTAAAAATATCATTTAAATTTTGTTATTTGTAATTTATCCTGTCACTTTACTTTACATGAACCCCAAAATTCCTAATTTTTTCTTTTTTAAAGATTTAACCCCATGGTTTTGCGAGTTCCACAATCAAAAACCTTTCTTGAAAAAAAATACGAATGTTTCCGGTTAGGTTTGAGTTTTCAAAAAAGGGCGATCGTAATGTTCAATTTAAACCAAACTTAAAACAAAAATTGCTTGGTAGTCCGGGAAACAAACCATTTTGCTTTGCAATTTTTTAAAATGTTTTTAGAATGGGGGGAATAGTTCAAGGATCAAAATCTATATAAATTTAAAAGGGGCCTTTTAACCTTGGGGTTTGCTTAAAACCCAAGTAAAATTTTTTTCAAAAAAATTTTTCCCAAAAAAAAAAAAATCGTAAAAATTGATTTTTAAAAAAAAAATTTATTATGCTTTTTTTTGTAAACATACTTTCGAGTTATTCGCGATTGAAAGTCGGCTTTTTTCGTGGAAAAAATCAACGTTTTAAATCATTTTTTAAATCTCATAAGTATGCATTTTTAAAAAAATTTAAATAAAAAAACAAAAAAAAATTAAATTTTTTTTTTTGTTATTGCGGGAGACCAATAAAAATAAAGGGTTGTGGTTTTTTGGGAAAGCTGTTATTAATAAAACCCAAAATTTAAAATTTTCCCAAGGAAAAAGGAAAAATTTATTTTTTTGGGAAAATTAAAAATTTTTTTTAAAGAAATTAAATAAAAAAACCCTTTTCCCTTTTTTTTTAAAGCCTGTATCATAAAATACCAAAAAATAAATTAAAAAAAAGGGTTAGCCCAAAATTTTTTTGGGCCCAAAAATTTCAAAACAAATATAATTACCCCCTTTTAAATTAAAAAGAGTCTTTTTCCCCCTTTTTAATTCTCTTTTTCTATTAAACCATTTTTTCATTCCCAAAATTTTAACCGCTTAAAAAATTTAAAATTTAAAAAAAAAAAGGAGCTGCAAGAGAAAATAAAAATTTTAAAAATTTTTAAAAAAATTACCTTTTTTTTTGAAAATAACTCGAAAACTACGGAAGATACATAAAAATTACTAAGGTATCAAATTTTAACTTTTGAATTACAAATATTTTGCTATTTTTTTTAAATTTTCCGCATGACGAAAGTTAAAGGGGAGATATAAACGTTTAAAACATGTGTGTTATAGATACCACTCCTTTTTTCTAGAATTAGAACTTTTTTTTACAAAAACTGAAGAAGCTATGCTTAAAAAACAATTTTTTTGGGGCATTTTTAAAACGATTCGATGCATTTTTTTTAAAATTGCGGTTTTTTACTATTTTTTTTATTTAATATTTAAGGGGTGGGTTTTTGGGTTAAAAATTAATTTGGAAAAAAACATTTTTAAATTAAAAATTTTTATTAAATCATAATATGGGTTGTTTTTTTAAAGGGGTTTAAATATATTAAATGATGTATTAAAGTTAAAAACTTATTTTAAAAATTTTTTTGAGCCCCAAATTTTTTGGGCTTAAACTTTAATATTAAAATTTTAAAGGTTTTTTCAATAAGGGATGGTTCAGCCCTTAAATTTAAAAAACGACTTTCCGAATAACGGAAATTTTAAAGAAGAAATAATTTTCCGGGGGTTTTAAAAAAAAAAAAGGTTTTTTTTTTTTGGTTTTTTTTTTAAATTTTTAAAAAAAAAAAGGGGGGCCCCTTTTTTTTTTTGGGGGGGGAAAAAAAAAAAAATTTTTTATTTAACCCCCCCCTTTTTTTTAAAAAAAAATTTTAAAAAAATTTTTAAAAAAAAGGGGGTTTTTTTTTTTCCAAAAAAAAAGGGTTAAAAAATTTTTTGGGGGTTTTAAAAAAAAATTTTTTAAAAAAAAGGGTTTAAAAAATTTTAAATTTTAAAAAAATTTTTTCCCTTTTTTTCCCTTGGGGTTTAAGGGGGGGAACCCCCTTCTTTTTTTTTTTAATAAAAAAAAAAAAAATTTTTAAAAAAAATTTTTTAAAAAAATTTTTTTCCCAAAAAAAAAATTTTTTTAACTTGGGGGAAAAATTTAAAAAAAAAAATTTAAAAATTTTTTAAAAGGGGGCCGGATTTTTTTTTAAAATTTGGGGGGTAAAAAAATTTTTTTTTTTTAAAATTTTTAATTTTTTTAAGGGGGGGGGTTTTTTGGGGGGGGGGGGGGGCCCCCCTTTTAAAAAAAACCCCTTTAAAAAATTTTTTAAACCCCAAAAACCCTTTTTGGGGGTTAAAAAAAAAAATTTAAAAATTCCAAAGGGAAAATTTTTTTTAAAAAAGGGGAAAAAATTTAAAAAAAATTTTTCCCCCTTTTTTTTTTAAATTTTTAAAATTTTTTCCCCCAAATTTTTTAAAAAAAACCCTTTTAAAAAAAAAATTTTTGGGGGTTTTTTTTTCCCCCAAAAAAAATTTTTTTTTCCCAAAAATTTTTTTTTAAAAAAAAAAAAATTTTTTTAAAGGAAAAATAAAAAAAAATTTTTAAATGGCCAAAAAAAAAAAAAAAATTAAAAAAAAAAGGGGGTTTTTTTTTTTAAAAAAAAAAAAGGGGGGGGTTTGGGTTTTTGGGGGGGGGAAAAAAAAATTTAAATTTTAAAATTTTTTTTTTTTAAAAAAAAAAAAAAACCCCCCTTTAAAGGGTTTTTAAAAAAAGGGGGTTTTTTTTTAAAAAAAAAATTTTTTAAAAAAAATTTTTTGTTTTTTTTTTTTTTTTTAAAAAAAAAAAAAATTTTTTTTTTAAAAAAATTTAAAAATTTTTTTTTTTAAAAAAAAAAAAAAAATTTTAAAAAAAAAAAAAAAAAAAAAAAAAAAAAAAAAAAAAAAAAAAAAAAAAAAAAAAAAATTTTTTTTTTTTTTTTTTTTTTTTTTTTTTTTTTTTTTTTTTTTTTTTTTTTTTTTTAAAAAAAAAAAAAAAAAAAGTTAAATTAAAAAAATTTTTTTTTTTTTTTTCCCCCCGGAAAAAAAAAAAAAAAAAAAATTTGAGGCATGCAGATTGTAACCCTTTATCAAGCTAATTCATGATTACGATTATTATTTTTAGAAAACCTTGAAAAATATAAACATCTATTCTTAATTTCATGCGTCTGTATGTATTTATCCACGTTTAAAATAATAAATAATTTACTTTTTTTCTGAAAACTTAACACCTCTATAATTGCAAGATTTATGAAGTTTGCGACATATGTTTATGAAACGCATTTTGTATTTTCATCCAAGGAGTCATAAAAAAATATTAGTGTTTACTCTAGCCAAAAAAAAGTCTACATACCTTTGAATTCTATATATCACCAATGATCGATATACAACAATTTTCTTTACCAAAAAAACGAAATTTTAAACCCTTTTTGGGAGGTACTTTTGGTTGGTCGAAATGTACCAACCGATTTAGGACAAAAAGGACGTCACAAGAACTTTGGTATTTTTTTGGGCTGTCAAATCACATACCAAGCTTGAAGCACGGGTTAATTGGGTTTTGGTAGCTTGCTATCTTTGTTTAACATGGAAGCTGATTGGCTAGCTATTTTGGTTATTTGTTTATTTATTTTTTGTTATCAATTTGTTGAAATGTGTGCCGATAAAAGTTATAAAACCGGTGTGACGTTCCTAATTAATAAATAAATATTGACGTTCTTTGAGAACGATGAAATCTGCCCATTGTTATTAAGAGGTTAGTAATGTTTAAAAGTTTAAGGAATTGTTTACACACTTCTTACAGCCGCTGTAGATGTCTTAGGGCGAATGACAAACCAGGCAAATTCGGCTTAAATTGGTAAGGTACGTCATTCTGATGACGTCAGAAATGGTTAACCAGTTATGTACCAACCAAAACGTGGCGAAATCGTCCAAGGATAAGGGATTTCTTTTTAAAACTCTGTTTTTGTCGTTGTGTAAATTTAAATTATTCTAGACTATTAAATCAACTAAAAAAATGTATATATTTTTACATCTCGTCTATTATTAATTGTAACAGGTATCAAAGCCCGTGTATGTTTTGCCGTTCCATATCGCCGCCAAAGCTTTATTAGATTTTGACGAAGCTAGAAAAACAAGAAGCGAATGTTATCAAAAGGCTAGTTATCGCAGTGTTAAAATACGATTGGAGGAAAAAATAAACATTTCATTTTTCAAGAAAATTAAATTTTAATTTGTTTTAAAGCATATTGCAGATATTAATTTGCAGAACCTTAAATATTTTTTTAACATTCCTGTGTATTAAACTGTGTTCGAAAATTCTACTTGTTTTTTATTAATTTGTAAATTATTATTGCATGTTATTACATAACTGTTTTTTAAAATATATTTTCAATGATAAAGATTGGTTTCAGGTGGGGTTATGGCACTATAGCTCTACCTTGTGAGGCGCTGCAGTAGTAAAATGTTTTTTCCCAAACATAAAAGTTGGTAATTTAAGATAATTTTCGGTTTTATTGTCCATTGAATTGCAATCCAAAGTAGCATTATTTAGCGACAAAGTTACAAAATATCAAAACAAGGCACATACATCTTTTTAAAACCAGATAAGTATTTTAGGAATCTCTGCTTACGACTTTAACCATTGAACATAATAATTCAGGGTTTTAAGATAGCAGAGCGCGCGAATCGCGGTCTACAAGGCAGCAAAAAGCTTTACGCGGTACTTATTGCAGTTTATAGTCGCTGATAGCAGACAGAAGATTTTCAGTGTTCCCGCGTCCCGGTGATTTGTACAGATATGTTACGAATTTTTTCTTAAAAGTGTAAGTAATAAAATAATGGAGTATTTAAAATTGTATTTCTGATAAACAAATATTAAGGGTAATCACAAAAAAAAATTAGAGTAATAAACTTTCGCATGAAAACTCTTTTAAATGAAGCTCTAAAATCAAAAGTTTTCAACAATCGTTAAAAAATATTTTTTAACCATTCAAGCCTTAAACATAAAAAAAAACTTGGCTATACTTGAAAATAAAGAATATAAATATACTTTTTTTTTAATTATATGAAAACTTAATTGTTTTGTACAGTTGTATTTATCAAAAAGGCGTGCAAGAATTAAAGCGTTATCCATTGGTGTGGTATCAATAAAATAAAGAAAACGTATTAAACGTATAGAAATATATCTAACAGTTGGTCATATAACCTTGTTATTCTATAACTTTAGTTAATCTATTAGGCATTGACTAAATTAAATCAAGTTCCTTCCGGCAGCTTTGAATTTTGCCCATAGTATTGGAATCCTGTGGTTTGAAATTGTCTTCATATATTTTTTTAACAATGATTCCCCAAACATTTTCGATTGGATTTAAATCGGGGCTATAAGGGGACCACGGCAGTACTTCTACATTCTTCGTTTGAAACCAATTCTTTGCGGAATTTGGGGTGTGAACTGGACAATTGTCTTGTTGAAATATGAAGTTATTGTTAGTATAAACTTGTTGAACTGATGAAAGCATAATATTTTCCAATATGGTAATATATATTTCGGCGGTAAGTTTTCCCTCTATTCGCCAGCAAACACCGGCTCCATGAATATTTATCCAGCCCCATACATTCACAGAAAATGGTTCGATTTGAAAGCAAGCGAGCTTGTGTAGCGTGCTTCAAACCTTTTATTATTTGGCCGATAAACGCGAATTTGGCCATTATACGTTGACTGGAATGTCTTTTCGTCCGTAAAAACGACCCTGTTTTAAAATTTCTGGCCGCGGTATATATTATTTAACGCAAATATGATCCTGGATTGTCGTTTTTTTTTGCAGTGCAGTTTTTTTTCGCTGCTGGTCGGTTTTTTAGTTCTGATTTACTGACCCTTCTGCTGGCCGTAGACTGTTATCCTGGAAAATCTGTATGAATAACAGAATCTCTTGCCGTTTCAAATGGATTTTCCCTTAGGTATTCTAAAAACGCCTCATCCTGTTTGGGGTTGTAAGTCTGGGACGACCTGAACCAACTTTTCTTTTTATCGATTCCTCTTGCTTCCAGCTTTCTTATTTCTATGAAAAAACCCCGCAACTTCACGAATTTTCCATCTTTCCCCAATTTTGACCTATATTTTAGTTTTCTCAGTTTCACGATGATGAGATAGATGACGTGAAAATTTTATTTTTTTAAGTTTATCAAACATTGCCACCATGCACTTTTAAAATTTATAAGGGTGACGTTAATGCTCAGCATATTTAGAGCACGATAACCTCTAATAAACAATTATTGACATTATGAATACAACTGTATATTTAAAAGGGATATTTTACCCTTCCAACCATATATTAAAATACATACAAATACTTTATTTTAGAACTAAGATTTCCCAAATAGATTTACGTTTTTAAAAAAATAAAAATATTTAAAAAATAAAATTTATACATCATATAAAACCTAAGTGTACTTACATCATTAAATTTATTCTTTAATTAATAATGTTTTTGTGAAGATAATACAATTTTAAATATTATAATTGTTTAATTTTTATTGGGTTAATTTATTTAAAAAAAAACTTGTTTTAAACCAGTTGTATGATTTTTGATATATGGTTGCAAGAGTACATTACCTCTTTACAATGTGGTAAACAATTTAGTTCTTTTATAATTTAAAATAAGCAATATATATTTTTTTTTATTTCAAAAACAAAATTTTTCAATAAAATATTGTTTAAAATAAAATAATTATTAAACATTTTGGTGTTTGGTGGGCCCATCCAAAAAAAAAAAACAAAAAAAAACGAAGGAAGAACTACACAGTAAAAAATTTCAGGCAAAATTTTACACCAAAAGTGGTCTATATAAGTCCACACCAGTTTGTGTCAATTTTACACCACGTATATTGGTAGCTTATACGAAAAGTATCGCGTAAAATGTACACAATGATGAGTTACATATTAGACACTATAAAGAGTAACTTTTACACCTGTTAATGTTTAATATACACACTACCGTGTAATTCATATTAAGATAAACCTATTGGAGTACACTCGCTCGTGTTAAATTTACCAGATGCAATATGAATTACACAGCAGTGTGTTGATTAAACATTAACAGGTGTAAAAGTTACACTATAAATAGAGTGGCTAATATGTAACTCATCATTGTGTAAATTTTACATGATGCCTTTCGTATAAGTTACCAATATACGTGGTGTAAAATATACACAAACTGGTGTGGACTTACATAGACCACTTTTGTAACAATGAAAGCTTAGCTACAATAAACGGAACGCAACGAAAGCCGGTTTTAGCCAACTTCGTATTCTCATTTTCAAAGTATAAAAATAAATATTTCCCTTTAGAAATCGACAAAATTATTGTTACTATGCGTATATACACTATTTATTAACAAGAATTATCATTGTAATGGTACCGATGTCTATAAAGAGACTTAGATAGACCAATAATAAATTGCTGTTTTAAACCGCCAAGAAGGAGAATTTTGGTTATTTCATGCTGATTTTCGATTTCTGTATTGGGTATAATGAGTTTCTCATGTATTATAAAAGTATATTACTCGTACTTACCCTTATTAACAAAATTCTCGTACGTATCGTCAGTCTTAAATATCGTCCATTTAACTGTGTTTAAATATTTTAATTTACAGGCACATACATCAGCCATTTTGAAATATCACATGTAAAGGACGCGTGTTTGACTATAGCATAACTAAAATGGCCGAATTCTATTGTGGAAATAATAAAGTAGAACCAAACAAGCTGTGACCACTGTTACACTACGCGGTGTAAAATCACACGATTCAGTGTAAATTTCAATATTGATGGTGTAGATGTAATGGGACTGGTGTGAAAAATACACATAGCCGTGTAAATTAACACAGAGATAGCGAAAAATCCTTATTTAACACTACATGGTGTATTATAATATTTTGCCAAATTAGTTTTGGTTAAGGGGCAGGTCGTTTACAAAAAAGGGGGTAATTTTTTTACACGCAACACGTTTACCACTCGTAGTGTACAAATACACGTTATTTTTTTACTGTGTACTCAGACACAGTGTTAAAAGACTTCGCATAACGGTAGGGTTACTAAAAGGGCACGATAGCCTAAGAGGACACCTACACAAGATTGGCTTATACATTGGGGACCCAAGTTGCAGAATGTGCGACGAGGGGGAAGAAACAGAAAATCACGACATTTTAAACTGTAAAAACATCTTACAAAAAAATTTAAATATTTTCAGCTGACAATTTATATCGATGAAATAAAAATGACTTTGGAGCCCAATCAAAAAAGCGTCCCTCTGAGTAAAAAAAGGCTGTAGGTTTTAATCATACTTGGGGTAAAAAAAATATCGTTTTATAAATTGTTATCGATGTTGCAGAAACGCGTCTGGCAACATGAATGCTATTTTTCCGTAGCCATAAGTAAGCTAACATTCCTTTCTAAATTTTTATAAAATAATAAAAATCTATTTTAAACCAGTAAAATTCCTAAATCATTTTGACGAAACTGCTCTACTAATCTTTGTGTAGCTTAATAAACAAAACAAGTCGAGGAATTTTGTTGCAAAAGAACGCTGCAACGGTAAGAAACCGTAGCACATCCGTGCGAACCCCTCGCGCTAGGAGAAGAAGGTCAGTAGGATAATTACCCTGGTCAGTTAAGCTTATTGTCTGAAAATCTGTCTGTTTTTACGATAGAAAAGTAAAATTTCTCTAGCATTTTGGAAAAATTGCTCTAAGGTTCTCTTAATTATTTAACAGAAAAATAGTACTTTTTCTACGCAATATAAATATTACTGTCTTTGTTTTCTAGACCACGAAATTTGGCTAGCACATCTTCTTCTTTAAACGTTTCATATGATAAAATCTTGTACAAAGATGTACATTTTTCCCAGCTAGTAAAGCTATTCTAAAGGCTATCAGGGCCTATTTAAAAGGTAAAATTATACTTTTTAGTAATTGTATATATTTGTAGATATTGACTTAAGTTGCTGATAGGCCCCATTGGCGTATCACACTATATTTTGTGTAGTTAAAAATTTGTGTACAGTTGTTCTATTTGTTGTGTCTTACAAGCAATGGTCTTTTTACAGGGCGTCCAAACCCCTATTTGCCCTATTAATTCATTTTATTTTTAACCGACAGCAGAGTTTGTCGATAACTACTTATAGTAACGATTCAACGTTTCCCCACCATAGGGTATGTAGTAAAAAACATAATTAAAATAATATTATTGTTTTTCTACTTTCTAACAGCCTTATTAACTTAAATAAACCTAAACACTTAGGTGGCCTCAATGGTACAATACTTTTAATAAAAAAGTACACTGTTAAAAAGCCTTGCTGCGTTGCATACACATAACAAATCAGCAAAGTTAAGTAACATCGAGCATGGTAACAAGTTTGATAAGTGACCACGGTCGACATCCACGAGTTGATGTGTGTTTCAGATTCTAAATTAAACTTTGGGCCCTGTCCAGATGTCATTAACAAGATGTTAATATTGGGAGGGGAGTTCAGATGTAGTATTTATCTATAAGAAAATATTCTCTGGTTACTCGGCAGACATGCAAGAAGACTACTTTATTCCAGGTCTTAGGGTAAAGATATCTGCATATAATATTATGAGATCGAAGCGGTCCCTTCTTGCATATCTAGCGAGTAACCACGATAATAATTTGCCCCCATAAAAATATAGAACATCTTACAAGAGTAGTTATTTATTTAGCGTCTTTTTTGGCAACACCACCTTGTCTAAAAAATGCTCTTAAATACAGTAGATATGTCACCTACTTCACCAGAAGTTTAAGTTTTAATCAAGACTTTATGGCCATCCTAAAAATAAGAAAAATTGACATCTAAACATAAAAATATATTTTATAAATTTTCCAATCTACTGGACAATGATATAGGAGGTAAGAACAAATATTTTTAAAAAATCCCAAATAATTAGAACATAGAATTTGATCTATGCCAAACTAATTAAGCCATTGTAATCAAATTAATATAAATTGCTTTAAATGGGTATACATGAATAGATGTTATATCTTTAGCAACTACCAAAAAAATAATTTCGGGGTATTAGCCGTAAATATTTGAGGTCTAAATACGTTATTAAATTATATTACAGACCGGATGCGCATAACAACTGAGAAAACCATAATTAAAATAAATAAATAAATATGGCGAACCATAAAAATGTTACTAAAAATTACGACATGCATTAATTTTGGTAACTAATAGCTGATTTTATAACACGCACTAACAGTTTTGATTAAACCATATTATTATTTTTAGGAACCCAAGAAGCACCAATTTATTTTTATATTATGTCCTTGGGTGAAGGATAATGAAGTTGTTGATAAAATAAATGATTGGGTGTCATAATTTTAGGTTATAATAAACCAATATTGGTAGCCGCGAATTATTCTAAATAGCCGGTAGCAATGGCTCCGGTGTAGACTACTTCATACATTGTCCGCCTACGACTGGCCAATCTACGTGTGTATATTTGTTATGTTTTAATATATTACATGTATGCGTGATTAAATAACCCCGTGGCTGTATTTCCAGTTAGAACAGATCGAGATTTCTGCTTCTGACTTGCTTTGTTCGACATTGTTTTAATAGCCGGAGCAAAATTATTATTGTTGTAAATTAATCACCGGTATCGAGTTTACAATGAAAACTATTAAAATGGCGACGGTTTTAAAGTATATTTTTAAATTAAATGTTATATACCTGTCAATATTTTTTAAAGAAATTAAATTTAAATTTAGTCAATGAATTTTAAAAATACCTATTTTTTCTTTTTTTGGGAATTCCCTAAAACAGTGTCTTACTTAGTCTAGTCTCTTAAAAATATGGTTGAGTGTTTAAACGATCCGAAATTGCAACTAGAAAAAGACATATTTTGAATTTTTCCTGCAAAAAAAAAATTAAAATTGTTATTAACAACAAATTGCAAAAAATAGCCGTCCAGCTTTTTGGCAAAATCTCAAAAAGTATAAGTGATAGCTTAAATATTATAAAAGTTTCTGAAAGAGCAGAAAATTTTAGTAGCAAAATTCTTGATTCCCGGAATTGTAGCTCGAATATTTATAATTTTAATTTAACGTTGAAAATCGGCTTTCGCGCGGCTGTTTTCGGCATGCGCGCCCCGTCACTGTAGTCAGTGTAGTTTTGGTGCAATTAAATATTAATTAAAAAATTTGAAAAAATTCTGGTGTCCAGATAACCAAATATTTATGACAATTTCATATATTAAAGAAACTTTAGAAAAGATCCGCAGAATCGCGAATAAGTACAATATTAAAACGGCATTTAAATCCCAAACCACTCTAAGAGGTATTCTTATTAAGACGAGACCGGACAACAGTGTTTTAAATAATGACTGTATCTACCAAAGACCCTGTTAATGTGGTAAAGTATATATCGGGAGAACGAAAAGACCACTTGAAGTTAAAGTCAAAGAATACAAAAAACATACGGAACGAGGTGAAACGTCGAAGTCAGGGATTGCCGAACACGCTTGGTCAAAACAACACCGCATACAACGGTCGGAAGCCAAAATTATTCATAAAGAAGCTCACTGGAAGAAAAGAACATTTGAAGATGCTGTAATAATTGTAAACAACTAAACTGTATTTCGCAAGCCTAGTATCGATATTGCGAATATCTGGCAGCAGTTTTTGAACCGTAAAAAATCGGCCAAGCTTTGGTAAACAACGGATAGTACATAAGTCGTAGCTTTTAAGAATAGTTTTTAGTAATTTGCGTAAAACCGCCTGATTGTTTATTAGAGGTTATAATGTTCTAAATATGCAGAGCACTGGCGTGACCTGTATAAATTTTAAAAGTGCATGGTGGCAATGTTTAACAAACTCAAAAAAATAAAAATACCTCGTCACATATAAACTAAAATAATGGTTAAAATTGGCGAAGGGTGGAAAATTCATGAAGTTGCGGGTTTTTTCATAAAAATGAAAAAACGATATGAAAAATTAAACAACGCTGGGAGCAAGAAAAATTGATAAAAAGAAAAGTCGGTTTTGGTCGTCCCAGCAAATTAGAACTAAAAAAAACCGACCAGCAGCGAAAAAATTACCCCTCACTGCAGAAGAGCGACAATCAAAAATCATATTTGCGTTAAATTATATATGCCGCGGCCTGGAATTTTGGAACAGGGTCGTTTTTACCAACGAAAAGTCATTCCAGTTAACGTATAATGGCCAAATTCGCGTTTATCGGCCAAATAATACAAGGTTTGAAGCACGCTACACAAGCTTATGGGGCTGGATAAGTATTCATGAAGCCTGTGTTTGCTGCCGAATAGAGGGAAGATTTAACGCCAAATCATATATTACTTATTAATATATAATGCTTTCATAAGTTAAACAAGTTTATCCTAACAACAACTTCATATTTCAACAAGACAATTATTGTCCAGTTCACACCGCAAATCCTGTGAAGGATTGGTGGTCCCCTTATAGCCCCGATTTAAATCCAATCGAAAATGTTTGGAAAATAACTTTTAAAAAATGTAAAAAGAAATTATTAAACCACAGGATTCTAATGAACTACGGAAAAAAATTCAAGACTGCTGGAAGGAACTTGATATAGGGATATAATATCAAATTTAATTCAGTCAATGCCTTCCAGATTAACTAAAGTTATAGAAAAACAGGGTTATATGACCAAATTTTAGATACAATTCTATACGTTTAATATTTGTTTACATTTTTGTGTTATGATTTTTAAAATACATCGTTTATATAAATTTGTTTTCTTTATTTTATTGATATCACACCAAATTTTTGATAACCCATATCATCTAATAGCATCAAATAGACAAACACTAACATCAGCCGGTTTTACGAAAATTTGACAAAGGTTGTTCTAGCCTTAATTCTTGTACGCCTTTTTTATGAATATAAACTCATCACTAACCGAAACGATGTGTATCAATTAACAAATAAAGACAATGAATGATATTTTAGCCAAATTTAAACTAAGCCAATCGTTCACTGGTTATTTTATGCATTTATTATACGCATTCAACAATTAAAATAATGACATAAATAAGATGTACCTAAAAGTAGTTACTAAAAACTTAAGTTAGCACTATATTTCGTATATAATAACACAGGTGTGGTCGGCAGTTACTCATAAAAGGTGGAATTTGAAACCCACAAAAGTCCAATTCGTTTCCTTTAGTTGATTTTATTTTCTTCTGACCTGCCGCATTTTTTTTCAACAAGCAATGTATTTCACACTTTATTTGGTGTAAAAATTCAATTATCTCGTCATTAACTTCTGGCATAAAATTTAAATGACCATTTCTTTGAGAAGTGTTAAACAATTTTCGGCGCATCTCATTGCTCAGGTGATGATAGGCGGTTTAAGAAATAATTATCCTAAGTGCATAAGTTAGTGTGCTTTTTTAAACACAATAAAATAAAAGCAACAAATAACAACTTAAAATGCGACTAATTACCTAACATAATGACTTTAGCATTTAAGCAATAAAATACGAATTTGAGTGTTCCAACTTAAAGAATTTGATTAGTTATTTATGCATTTAGGGCATTTTAATAATAATAAAATTAAATTTTCTCAAATAAATGATTATTGAAAAATTTATTTAATAGTTATTTATTATATAAGTGCTAAAAGTAGCACTTTATTTTGTGAGAAGTTTGAAACACGGCGTCAAAGAAGTAGTGTTCCATGCTTTCGAACAAAATAAAATCACTTTTAGCACGTATATCATACATTTTTTCTACAAACACCATTAAAAGTCCAAATTAATGATTTTTTAATTGTTGACATTATTATTATTTTTAAAATCTAATTTCATCTAATTTATCTATGAAATAAGTTGCCAAGGTAAAAAAAAACGCATTTGCTGATTTGTCTTTTTTGACAAGTAATCTCAAATAGTCGCGAATTTTTGTTTGATGGAAAGTGAATTTCTCCCGGTGGAAATTTAAGAAGCTGCCAATAAAGCTACTTTTGAATTATTGGCTAGTAAGTCAAAGCAACAATACAAATTTACATACGATCGTTTCTTAAAATGGTGTGATTAGAAAAATGTAAGTGGCAAGAATCCCAGTTAAAAAGTGCTCCTTGCGTACTTTAAAGTAAAGTCCAAAATATGGAAATCGCTGAGCTCTGATCAAATTACTCCAAGTCAAACGCGATGATGCACATAAATGATTAGGACATAAGCAGATATTACAAGCTAATTGACTTTTTAAAGCGACAGGGTAAAGGATATCTACCGAAAAAGTTTAATATATTGACAAAGAACAAATTGACAAATTTCTCGCAAAAGCCCCGGATGAAATATATCTTATGCAAAAAATAGCCGCCATTTGTTTATTTGGAGCCTGTCGTCAAGAAGAACTGTGTAATTTGACATTAAATAACATCGAAGATTTGGGAACTTCACTAATTGCGCATATACCAGACACAAAAACTAATGAGCAACGAACTTATGTAAATGGTGATACCTTGTATATAAACTATTATAAAAAGTACATAGCCCTTCGTCCAGTGAAAATTGATCATTCAAGAGTTTTTATAGAATGATTAAAGAATAAATGTGCCATGAAATCAACAAATTTAGTAAAACGCCTTCCCTAACTTTTAAATTTGCCTGATTCCCATCTTTTCACTGGACATTGCTTCCGAAGTTTCTCAGTTTGTTAGCGGACCCTGATGCTAATCTTACTACAATTAAAAGACACTGTGGTAAAAGTCCAGTACAGTAGCAGAGGGTTCTATAGAAAACTCGCCACAAGAGAAAAAAACATTGCTGATCAAATTTTGTCCAAAACTTTGGTGGATGACATTGCTTCCTGCCCGGGTACATATCTTATTCTATTGTATTTTCAGTAATTGTAGTTTTAATTGAATAAATAATTTATTTTGGTCTTGGTATTACGTTTCTGCAATTTCTTATAACTATGTTAAAAGTAAATCACCTTTAGCACGAGTGCTAACGTTTAACACCAGTGTCATAAAATAATATTTTAGACACTGACAGCAAGCATTAAAAATCAAACTTTTACTAACGTCTGTACAAAAATATTTAATAAATATTTTAAAGAACTACTTATGGGAGAGCAACTTTGTATTTCTTAAAATAGAATGTATGCTGTACTTAAATTTAAAAAACAAATAGATATCACAATTATAATTTTGTGGATTTTTAATTGCAAATGATAATAATATAAATGTGATTACCACACAAATAATTAAAACTTTATCGGCCGAGCGATGATCGCGTTGTTAAATTTAGCAATGGACTTAGCAATTGTTAAAAGTTAACAACGGTTTAGAATGTTTAACAAGACGTCATTGTCAGTGTTATTTAATGATTTTAGTAGGCAACCTGTCAAAATCTGACATTTTGTTAAACATTCTAAACCGTTGTTAACTTTTAACAATTGCTAATTCCATTGCTTAATTTAACAACGCGATCATCACTCGGCCGTTAGCCTTGTGTTTTTTTAATCATCCAACATAACATACTTTAGATCTTTTAAAATTATTTAATTATTGTACTTATTTTACTGTCGTTTTGTTAAAAAAAAATTTTGATTAAATGGAAAAAGATATAGATATAGATAATTAAGTCACAATTTATTAAAACCATTTACCAGTAATATTATAATATGACTACTTGGTTATTAAAGTATGACACACAAAAAATATTCACAATTAAGAATTTAGCAAACATCTGCTATTGACTTTATCTGTTTAATCAACATCTGCTTAATGGTGGTTAACAATCAATTAGGTGTTGTGATAAATCGTTATTTATTTGCAAAATTTGTTAAATTGGGACATTTCTAATATTTTGTAAATAAAGTAAGAATGCTGATTCTTTATTTTTAGCAATACAGTTTTTTAATCTAATTTAAATACGTTTATTATAACATTTTTTATAAACCGCATTTATAGTTTTTTTTTAATAATTTTATTTTTCTGGGATTATTTTAATGAAAAAAATTATTCGGCTTTTCTCCAAAATAAAAAAAGATATATATTTATTTTAAATTCTAAATAAATCTAAATTTTTTAGTAAATTGTAAAGGGAAAGTCTACCCTTGCGACAATATAACTAAAAACATACAAATATTTTATTATTTCTTTAAATAAATAAACCTAACGAAAATATAAAAAATGTAAAATATTTTTAGGTAGGTGTCCTCTGTTAATAAAAAGAAAATTTAAAAAGAAATAAAATTTAAATTTACTTACAAATATTTTAATAATTTTTCACTATTAATAATTTTTATAAATAAAAAATGATACACAAATAGACTAATTAGTTTTATAAGAGTTTAAATATAAAAAGTTTATTTTTTGAAAACCAAAACAGGTAGTTTTGTAAAACTTGGAGCAAGAACAAATATGAAGTTATGCCCATGAGTTAGGTTCAATATTAAAAATAAGAAATACATTTTTTATTTGCTTTAATTAATTAAATATTTAAAGAAAAAAAAATGATTTTCTGCAAATACTCAATAAAATCAAAATCTATTTAAAATGGTTAAAGACTGTCCCTTAGTTTCACTTATACAATTTTAATTTTTGGGTAATATTTCTAGTATATGTTCTTTCTTGTAAAATTGAAGCAAATAGAGCTTTTCTGGACCTAACTTCTTACTTTTAAACTCAAAACTATTTGTAATTATTCAAGGAAAAGAATAATTTATATATAAATAACTAAATAGATTAATATATATGTATACAAAAAATATATATATATATATATATATATATATATATATATATATATATATATATATATATATATATATATATATATATATATATATATATATATATATATATATATATATATATATATATATATATATATATATATATATATATATATATATATATATATATATATATATATATATATATATATATATATATATATATATATATATATATATATATATATAAAATATATATATATATATATATGTCGCAGCCAATAGCTTAATTAGCCGTTTAATCAACAGCCTAGCCTCTTTACACTAAACAGCGCCATTCAACTAAGTCCTAAATGATATTCAGCCATAACCTTTGTTACAACATTTAATCAACTGGCTTGGCTAATGCTAGTCAATCGTAGATGTATTACAGGTAAGGAATAAAAAACATTGACATAAGAAATTCTTTATTAAATAAACTTAAAATGTAAATATTACTGTTCTTTGAAAATTATGAGATCAGATGTGTTATTGATATATTGTAACAAGTTTTCGATAGAAATTCTTTATTAAATAAACTTAAATAATATTATGTTCTTTGAAAATCATGAGATCAGATGTGGTTAGTTGTGTTAGTTTTGGTCAACAATTTTGATAGAAATTCGCTTAAAATTAAATTGTTTGAGTCACTCACTAAATTCACATTATTATTTTCACTACACTCTTCCATTAAACTTTGAAAACACCATTAAATTTGTTTGTCGTTTTTAATTTTTTCATTGACAGTTTAGATTTTCCTAGTGGCAGAAATGGAACTATATTGAAAATGAACAGGCTAGGAAGTATAAACGTCAATCGATGCAGTCATATTACAATCGAAATATTACTTAGTTTGAATTATTAAATATTTAGATTAATGAAATTATTATATAAGACTAAATATTATATGTATAGCATGTTATATATATATATATATATATATATATATATATATATATATATATATATATATATATATATATATATATATATATATATATATATATATATATATATATATATATATATATATATATATATATATATATATATATATATATATATATATATATATATATATATATATATATATATATATATATATATATATATATATATATATATATATATATATATATATATATATATATATATATATATATATATATATATATATATATATATATATAAACAGGGTGTTTTAAATTTGACTTTCACCAATCTGCAAGAGCTACGAAAAAGTTTAAATTGGGGCAAAGTTGCGTATTGGTGAGCCCAATAATACACCGCTCAAAAATTAAAGTTATCTTTTGTACTCTTGGAAATATGGCGGAAAAACTAATATTTCCTATAGTTGTCTTAATTTTTTACGAGTTTATTTCATAAAGTAGATAAAATCTTTTTCCATTTAAACTTTTTAAACTTCATTATATTAGTAAACATCAGCTTTTTTCTAAGAAGCTTTATCTTAATTTTTGTAATTTTAAATATTCACATTTATTGCCTTTTATGATGTACAACAAGTTCCCTTGTAGCCACAAAGTTCCGAAATATTTAAGATCTTTTTTAGTCTGCCACAATTAAATGCCTTTTTGTTTTATTGCAAATTACTCTGTTGCTAAAAATAACCTCTATAAACTTTTATAACTTTATTACAAAAACGATAGAAACAGTTTGAAATCGTTAGTAATGTATCAGAATATGTATTAGGAAAGACGATAACTTCATCGAACATTGTTCAAATTATTGTACCAAAATCTTGCTAAGTTTGGTTTGTTGAAAGAACTAAGACAAATATATGAATGAGAAAACCAAAAAATGCTTTAAAAGATTAACAATAATACTGACTAAATAAAAATAATAGATTACAACATATGCACAAAATTTTGTCCGTAATTTTTTACGCAAAACTCTACCCTTCTCTGGATGTTAAGCACTGCGCGATATATTGGCCCTTCTTCGTAATCTCCGAAATTCTCTAAAGATAATAAGTAAAAGTTGCTCAATATTTTAGTATTCACCTCGACCATAAAGCCTATTTTTTAGGGTACCCCATAGAAATGTATCGAGGACACTGAGATCTAAAGACCTGGCTGGTTATCTCACGTGTCCATTATTCTCGATTCATCTGTCATTATATCTATCGGTAAGATAATCCGATACCTGTCTTGTGTTGTAAGGTAAAACACCATCCTGTTGAAACTAGATGTTGTTGTAGTTCGCCAATGGTAAATCATCCAAATAATCTTCCAAAGTTGACGTCAAAAACTGATAATAGGTTTCTCCGTTTAGGGTACGGTCAAAATAAAATAAGAACCCAAAACTTTGTAAAGATAACTTTAATTTTTTAATGGTATGTTAATTGGGCACACCAATACGCAGCTTTAAATTTAAACTTCTTCGTATCTCTTACCGTTTCCGAGATCCCAATGGTAAGAGTCGAATTTGAAGCACCCAAGGTAAGAAAAGCTTTATTTGCTACATCTACTATTTAAAGGCAATTTCTAAAGTTTCTCTTTATTCCCCGATTTCAAGGAATTTGTTCTTCCAATCGACTGTGATACCTTGTGTTGTGCATTGTGATAGGGAATGATTCGCCCTTTGGAATTAAGCAGTTTTTAAACAGTTTTCATAAATTATGTAATAATCATAGTGAATATTGCTTCTAGAATTTAAAGGTGCATTTTTTACAAAACCATTTCTATTTCCTGCATAAACAATGAGAAATCGTGACCCGTTTCCCATCCTCTTGCACTGCCTTCATTCAGACCCATCTACCTAAATTTTTCTATAACTATTTTTACTAAAAACTCAAGTCTTAACTTGGCTTTGTAAAGAGTTCTCTGCTTGGCTCTGTTATATTTAACCAAAAATTATATTCTCTTAAAGCGTACCTCCAGCAGCTACTTAACAAACACACTTTTTATTCTCCTTTTCATATCTAAAACCTATTTTATTGATCCATTTTCTAATTGAAGACGTGTGAAGATCTTAAATAAATTAAATGATTTTAAAATAATAAATTAAAAGCTTGAAAAAAATCATTAAATAAGTGCAATAAATTTTAAGTATTCATAAAAAAAATTGTAGTAAAAGATATATATTGCATTCATTACCTAAAGTACCTTACCAGTTTTTCAGGTTTTGCTTTTCTACAGCCCCTCAGCATACAACACGAATTGTAAATAATGAAAGAATGATAAACAGAAACTTTCTTTTTACAAGTCACAGAATTAGCTCTGAAGCGAAAGAAAACTCGACTAAATCTTTATCAACCGCGAAAATATTTTATGATAAATGGATTGCATTTAGATTGTTGAAGCGGAAGCAGAGCAGTGGATAAATTCTGAATGCGATGAATCAATTTTCTTTTCTTTTCAAGTCCTTACTTTTGGATGTAATTATTTGGGAATAAATCATGGAGGTAGATGCCTATTTGACAGGCTTACTTTATGTTCAACACAGAGGGGTAGCATTAATTTAAATTATTTGTGTGGCATTTATTCTACCCTAAGGACTAGATTAGGACTGAGGTTTTTTGGGGATTATTAGTACATTTTTACATACGTATATGAGTAGGTATGCATTAATTAAATTACGACATATATGTCTATAGGTACATATTTGTGTTACTAGGGCAATTCAAGGGTACAAATTTTGTGTATTAAAATTTTGGGGAGGTACAATTTTAATTGAAATGCTTGACACTGTGACACAAAAAAGTTACTGCTAAGGCCTTTTTTTTAAGTTAATGTTGCTATAAATGTCACTAGAAATAGAATGCGGGCTATCTATAAATTACGTCAAAAAAATTTCATAGAAACATCATTGTTTAGTCTGATATCTGTTGGCACAATGGGTTTGCCAACCACAGATAAGTTTTCAATAAGTGATTGACTTTAAATATTAGCCACGATGCTTGCACTCTTAAAGCTCAGTAATTTGATTACTAAAATTTAAAAACTAAAATTAATATGTTTTAATACAGCACCAACAAGTTCGCTACTAAGAGGCGCCATTCGTCGCTCCACTCAACTAAAAAAATGCCCTAGTGATGCTATAACATTAAAGTTCATTTGAACTTGTGAATGCTGGTTTATATTTTAAAATATAAATATTTAATTTTCCGAATTGGCACTTTCAAATCTTTATTTTTATAGATAGAAAAATAGTTTTTAAGTTGCAGGATTTTTCATGAAGATTTATGGTAAGATGAAAAAGCGATGATCGGAAATTAAAAACACTATCAACTTCGTTATTTAAATGGAACATCGTAAGGATCAAATTTCGCTATCTTCCTTTTTCAAATATATATAACTTATCTATGTTCGATAAACGAGTTGCAAGTTATTTGAATTTAAAATCTGTTCTTATGCCATACTAGCATAGTTAGCATGGATACAACCCAAAGTTTGGCAAAGTTATCGCGTTAGCCATGGTTCGTCTTGAAACCAAACAAAATATAAATATTTGACAGAAGTCAATTTTGGGTTGTATCCATGGCTAACTATGGCTTATAAGAACAGATTTTAAATTCAAATAACTTGCAACTCGTTTATCCGAACATAGATAAGTTATATATATTTGAAAAGAGGAAGATTAGCAGAATTTGAATTTTCAATCATATACAGGGTGTTCCATTTAAAATAACGAAGTTGATAGTGATTTGGTAATTTTCCGATGATCATTTGTTTTTCTATCTTACACCATGAAAATCTTCATGAAAAATCCTGCAACTTTCATATAAACTATTTTTTTCTATCTATAAAAATAAAGATTTTAAAGGGGTGCGCAATTATACGGGAAAACCCTGTACAAATTACAAAATACTTGGGAGTCGCAAGCTGACATCCTCCCTGGTTTCTATTTGACAACTTGACAAATAAAAGTATATGTGAGTCTAAACACCCCTCTTTATTGATGTCTAAGTTTAAGTAAGTTAAAAGTTTGCTTTTTATTTTATAGGTACTGTCTGGTAGACCTTTGAGTACATTATCTATTTGAGTCCGGTAGGTTAGTCAGTCATTACAGTATCAAAGCTAAGCAACACTTACGGGTTTTTCATTTTTATAAATTAAATTAAACATTTAAAAATATGCCAAAATAGCAATTTGTTCCACTTGTTGACTGTTGTTACAGGAAAAAAGATGATTCGATTTTCAGGATATAATGTGATTTTTTGAAATCAAGTAATGATACAGAATGGACCTAAAGTATAAAATAATAGTTATTTGTGCAACCAGTACGCAAAAGCACTAATTTTCGTAACGCAAAAGAATGTGAGTTATAAAAATAGTGTTTTCCAACGCGTTTCACACAAAATGTTTCCTAATTTTAAATATATTATGATTTTATTTTTTCAATGTTGACATTTAAAGTGAACGTCAAAACTCAATAACGTTGTCAAATATCTTACTTTTCACCATCAGTTGCGGAAACTTTTAGTTTTCGTAACTAGCTATAAAAACTAAGATATTTGACAACGTCAATGAGCTTTAAATAGTGTCACTTTAAATATCCAAATAGTATATTATATAATAAGGATTAAAAGTGCATCTTTTTGCGAGTAAAAATAAGCACTTTTAGTCCGTATGATATATACTATTTTTTCTCCAACCAAGTCTAGATAATTACATTTAGTTATTCAAAAATCGTTAATAATTTGGTAATAAATTTGAACACCTATTATAACAGCGATAGCAAGTCGGTAGTCATGGATATCTGGTAGGTACATTATTGTTGGTAAATATTGATTGTCAAGTAGACGTACTAATTACATATTTATTACATTTGAATCAAGAATCAATCATATAATTTTTGTAGTTGTTTTCACGCAGCTTTGAAAATGAACCCTGAACTCGATGCAAATATACCTGCGGATATATTGGAAAGTGCCGAAGCAGTATCTCTAAATCTCTTGCCACCCAAATCTCGCCAAATTTATGAACTTGCATATCAGCGATTTATGAATTGGTGTAAAGGAAAAAATGTGCAAACCTATGCGAAGCATGTTCTTATGGCGTATTTCTCAAATTTAACGAAGAGCGTCAAGCCATCCACTCTTTGGTCACATTATTCAATATTGCGATCCACACTGGATATCAAAAATGCTGTGGATATTAGTAAATATCCAAAATTACAAGAATTGTTAAAAAGGCAAATTAATGGAGATATACCTAAAAAGTCTAAGGTTTTTACAAAGGAGGAAGTTGATCGATTCTTGGATACGGCACCTGATATTGTTTATTTGATGATGAAGGTAATATAATGAAGATTTTGAAAGAAGGAAGGTCAGTTTAAGTTTGATTTTTCCTTATTTTTTCTAGGTTGTTCTAGTATTTGGAATTGGAGGTGCTATGCGTTGCGACGAACTAGTTCATATGAAAATTAATGATATTGACGATATGGGCTCGGTTTTGATCATAAAAATTTTGCAGACAAAAAATAAGAAACCTCGTTCGTTTACCATTATAGGCGATCATTATTTGCATTTATTTCGATTTTCAGGAACGTCGTTTATTTTTCAAGTATGTCAATGGGAATTGTCAAAGAATAATTGTTGCTATTCACAAAATTAGTGCCGTGCCGCCAGAAATTGGAAAATTTTTGAAGTTAGAAAATTGGAAGGAGTATACTGGACATTCGTTGAGAAGAACATCTGCTACACTTCTTGTTGATGCTGGCGGTGACCTCACTTGTCTAAAAAGACATGGTGGTTGGAAGTCGAGTATGGTAACAGAAGGATATATTGAAGAATCACGTATCAACAAAGAGAATACTGCCAGAAAAATAATGCAACTCGACAAAGAAAGTACAAGTATGTGTTCAGATATTTCCCCGAATGTTTCATCTACAATTACGGAGAATATTTTGAGTTGTTTTAACATTACTGAAAATCTTTTGAACTGTTCGAAAATTTTTGGTGATAATTTTAGTGGTGCTTTGAATTTTGGCAATAATGGTTCCAATTGTACATTCAATATAAATATAAATAAAAAATAAATACCTATATATAGTTGCCCAATTAGTTTGTTTTACTAAGTTTGTAAGAGACAATGATTTTTTCTTCAAAATTCAATTGGAGAGCTCAAATGCAATTGTTTTAATCCTAAGATTAAAAGTAGCACTTTTAATCCTAAGATTAAAAGTGATGCTAAACAACGAGCACATTTTTGCACGGTATGCGAATTGATAGCTTTTGCACCTGAAAATAGTATAAAAATGTCAATATTTTTTGACGGTTGGAGAAAAAATACATTACGACACACGTCCGGTAGTACTTGTTACGGCTACTCGTTTAGACATTCTTGACTCGGCTCCTAGCATCGCCCCGTCCCTAATGTCTAACTCGTACTGTAACAAGTGACCTACCGGACTTACAACGTAAATTACTATTGTACCTGACGGGATGAGAAATAGTAAAATACTATGACAAGTGAAAGACTCAAATGATGTTAGGGGGAGGTTAACAAACTCAGACAAGATTGCTCAATTAATGTTACTTCACTTATGTTGGGAATAGCATCTAGCAAAAAAAAATAAAATGCTGTTTTTACCTTTAGATAATTAAAAATTTCTATTGTATTAAATACCTACTTAATAAACTAAAAACCCATTTTTTTTGTTTGGAAAGGATAACTACACTTTTTATTTTTATAATATTTAATTGCTATTCAGTTTGTTAAAGGTCTTTACAAAATGTGTTATTTTTCTGTAATATATTTTAATAATTAAATAGTTAAAAATAATCTAGAGTTAGTTAACCCTAGTTAATTCAATACGGGCTCTTAATTAAAAGGCTTCACTCGACATTTAGTAGGATTTTTGGATAAACGCAGCTAGGTGCTTAGTCTTTTGGATTGTTATACTTTGTCTTAAAGTAAACCGTGTTAGCTTTTGCCTTCATTTATGGATTATACCTGCCGACAACAATAAAACTTCCAATCAGTAGGTAATAAAGGACAGAACATTAGGGACAGACTTTAATAATATAAAGAATTATAATTTATTGTTTATTTAGGTAGGTATAATCTTAAAATTACATTAAGAAATTAAATATATGCAAAGTTTTAATAAATTTATAACTATATTACCTATACATAATTACATTTTTAATCTAAATATCTAAATTTAATTCTGTTTTACTATCAGTCATCATTGAGATTAATTACAATAGGATTTATGTTGTTTTGTATAGAAATGTAAGAGTCCTCAAATTTTATAATGCTGTACTCTGTACTGAATTTTTCCAGCTCTTAACTGGTATGTTAGCGATTACATTTGTTATCAAATTTATAACACTGGGACTTAAAGTAGGTGTAACATTTCCTGCTCTAATCTTTGATTTTACTTGGTTCCACAAATGCTCCATGGGGTTAAACATACAGTGATATGAATTTAGGACTTCCAAAAGTTGTGGTTAGTTGTGGTTAGTTGTGGTTGTGGTAAAATAAATATCATTTTCGAACAAATATTCCTGGATTTTTGAACTTGATGAAGCTGGTGCTTTGTGTAGCAGATGGCTGTGGTAGCTTGCGTTATCCATGACAATAACACTGTTGTTTGAAATATTTTTTTAAAGATAATTTTAAAACCAGTTTTTAGTTTTGCACTTGTATCCTCATGATAATCCAAGCTAGAATCCCTAATATTCTTTGCAGACAATAGCAAGCAGTTTGGGACAAATCCGTCTTATGAACCAGCGTATATTATGGTAATGCGTTTTTCTTTATTTGAAGGTGCTTTCGTCTGACAGTTTTGACTGGAATCAACCCATTTTTGGATACTGTGTCGTGTGTATCGAACCAAGTTTCATCAAGGTTAATTATGGATCTGTTTTCTAACCTATGTCCTTTAATTTCTTAAAGGTAATTAAATCTCCAAGTACGTAATCTATGCGATTCCATTACTACTTGTCTTTTGTCTATTTTGCGGTATTTAAATCCTATTTTAGAAACAACTCTATGAAGGGTGGCACGGCTAATATTTTTATTGGTTTTGTCTTCGTCTAGCTTCCTTTTGAATTTATCCAAGGTAGGAACAACTCCGCTTTCATTAAGACAATATATTTTTCTTCTTATTAGGTCCTGATCACTTTTATCTATACGGTGAGATTGAAAATCACTACGTTTTTTTCTTTTGTTCAATTCATCACTAATAATAGTAATATCCCTTATCGATGATATTGGAGTTTTTGTAAGTAGACAGGTTTCTTTTAAAGCTTCTTGTTTAATTAGTTCTTTACTGATTAAAGTTTCATACACATTTTTCCCAACCTGTTTTGCATCTAATTACAAATGATTTCGACGCGACATAGTTATATTCTCGTAAAACAACTTTTTTAAAACGCACAGTAAAAACGGTTATTCAACACTGCCACTAAAATATTAGCCGACATATTTATATACCTAATGGTCAATACTCAAGAAATACCTGGTCCACCCCTTTCATTATGAAATAATGGGTTTACCCAATAACAATAGGTAATAAAGTCGTTAAAGGTTTATTGAGGTAATGTTTGTCAAAAGCCATCGTGATATACTTTGAGACAGACTATACCCATATATAGTATTTTTCAAGATACAAGAAAATGACTAGACATATCGATTATCCCCGACTGCAATAAAAACCCTCGAAAGTGATCTTTTATGGCCATGCCAACAGAGGTAAGAATAGTTCAGATCCGCACTTCACCCTATACGTTTAGATATAACCTGGGGCAAATAGGACATCATAAATACTTATATATTATTCCAGTCAGGTAGAAATGCGACCCTGTACGGTTGGGTACGATAATTAGGTCAACCTACCCTAATAGTTCCATAAAATGCTAATTTCGAGGGTTTTTACTGCACTCAGAAGCACTCGAGACTTTTAGTCTTTTTCTTATATCTTGAAAAATACTATACCTAAAATTTCACAGTTTATTGTAATTTGACTGTTTTTTATGCAGAATTTGAAAAGAAATCTATTTTATTATGCAGCATTCCTTTTAACTTTATATTAAAATCTGAAAAATTAAAACTGTAACTTTAAAATTTCCACATATACGTCTCCCCCGAGAATGAACTACACACGATATAAGAAATTTAAAATAAACCTTGATAAAAATTCTCGTCCTCCGTGGCTCTTGGGTAATAACAAAAGTTTATTCGTCGCTTGATGGGGTGGAGAGCCTATAAACCGCAGTTACCATGTATATCTTTCTTTACGATACGAAAGCAAGCTCAACAATAAGTTGGGTAGCCAATTTGCATATGTAACTATGTTTCGTATATTGCTTCGTCGTTCATGCTTTATAAGACGAGGAATTATATGGCATATATGCAGGCAGCTTCTGTTGTCGGTAATAAGAATTGCGACTGGATAAAAATATGCTTTATGACAATGGGAGAAAAGAAATTGAGTATTATATTTAGCCCTTACTTTTTGAATGGAAATTACCTTCTGATTTGTTCGTCCTTACTCCACATAGGAGTCAAATAAATTTCGTTAAGGGGATTATAACCGCGCAGGCTTTCTATTGTTGCCAGCTTATTTTGTCCTTATTTGGGAAACTAGCAATTTTTAAGAGAAATATGTATATTTGGGGAAAATATAAATTTTTATTTTGTGTTATTCTTAGTGTCTATAAAATGATTAATTTTTTTTAGAAACTTAATAAAAAATTTTGCTTTAAATACCTACTTAATTGAAAGATGGGAGAATACGATATTTTTATACGCAACATCTCGTCGTTGTAAAGTCAAAGTAAAGAATAACTGCAAATAAAAAAAAACTTGCCTGTAACCAAATTTACTGAAACAAATAAATATTTTTACAATATAAATAAAGCAGTGGTCTAATTTGCTACTTAAAAATTACAAAAAAAAATAATTTTTTCTTCTAACATAACAATAGATCATTTTACATAAATATAATTTAATTTTGATTACACGAATTACTAATTAATAATAAACACAAAATCTTGGTTTTTATAGAATTTCTGTTATAAAAGTTATAATTATTTAACTAATTTTGTCACCATTGTTTCGACAAGATTTTTCTTTTTTAAAATAGATCATTGTTTTATTGGAAACAATTAAGAATCTTTTAAATGGTCATAGATAAAATTATTTACCTTGCATACATTTTTTACTAAACTGGCAAGAAATTAATTATCTGTTTGAAATAAAAATTATACTGTCTAGAATTAACAAGTTTCTTAACTCAGCTACAACTTGAGGCCATCTTCAGAGTAAAATATTTGACTAGTATCTTGTCCGAATTTCGTTACCACACCCAAAACGATGCTATGCGAGGCTCATTGTTTTTAATCTATTTGCCGAATTAATTTTATAGGGCTTTTAAATTCTACGACCATTTTTGTTTTGTCTTGAAACCCTTTATACTTAAGGAAACAATAATTCATAGCATGTTTTTTTAAATCTTGAGATAGTCCACAAAAGCTGATGCCTAAGTACTAATGTACCGTGGGTGTCTTAAGTGTAGTAAGAGGGAGTTTATTCACATAGGACTTAAATATTTGGAGATGTGGAAAAAAAGGAAAAACTTCGGGTAGAAGGTTCCACAGTCTGTACACTCTAGGGATGAAGAAACGAAGAAAGTGGGGCCTCTCTAGTTAAAGTGTAAAAGGATTCATGAAGGCGGCACTACGTGTTGCTTTGTTGGGAGTTGCCAATAGTGAATAGTGAAAATATCTATAAAAGAGCCGCAAATCCCATACAGCCCGTCAATGAGCAAAAAGAGGAAGCGTTTCTACTTGTAGTACGAGATCCGGCTGCAAAATAAGTCGCTCATCGAGTGTTTGCTAAAAACCTAATTGTAACATACATTTTGTGATTAGGAGAATATACAGGGTGTCTCAAAATATGTGGGCAATCTGTCGAAATCTAAGTAGGCGAGGGATTATTATTAAGATTTTTTTTAAATGCAATCAAGAATGTTAAACGTTTTAGGAGACGTCACTCCCCAGACATGAAAACAATATTATAACGGCCAAGTGATGATCGCGTTGTTAAATTTAGCAATGGACTTAGCAGTTTAGAATGTTTAACAAAAAGTCATTGTCATTGTTATTCAATGATTTTAATAGGCAACCTGTTAAAATTTGACATTTTGTTAAACATTCTAAACCGTTGTTAACTTTTAACAATTTGCTAAGTTGACAACGGTTTAGAATTTTTAACAAAATGTCAGATTTTGACAGGTTGCCCACTAAAATCATTCAATAACACTAACGATGACGTTTTGTTAAACATTCTAAACTGCTAAGTCCATTGCTAAATTTAACAACGCGATCATCACTCGGCCGTAAGTGGGTCTGATTTGGAATAAAGAGTGTACAGATATAAAGAAGAAAAATACTTTGCCGCTTGAAAAAGGAATCCAAGCTTTTTTAAAGATGATAAGGCTATGGATGTAATGTGTTTGTGCCAGTTAAGGTTATTCTTAAAAGTAACGCTAACATGATTAAGTCATTCCTTGTTCTGCAAAACTTGCCCGACCTTTATCGCAACAGCGAACATGACTAATTTCTTTAAAACATTATACATTAAATTGCTTAAACTTCTAAGGGAAACTTGAATTTAAAAAAAAATATGTACTTTTTAATAAATGAGGACTCACTACAAAAGCTTAAAGCCTAGGTACTAACATAACATAAGTGTCTAATGTAAAGTAATGTAAATCAGTTAAAATACTTGTCTTATTTAAATTAAGATATAAACTGGAACAAACTTTTTATTTCTAAGCAACGGCAAGGTTCCTCGTACCCAAATCCAGAAAAAAGATACAGTAACCAACTTAATAAAAATACAAAGAGCAACTTAAGGTAAATCTAGTAAAAACTTTTGGATATCTAAACAAGGTTTTGGATGTCTTAATAATGCTTAACTAGTTTATCTAGTCTATACAAGTTTTTATTTACAGAACAGTTTAAGCTCTGTAGAATTTCATTATTTATACACCCACTTGCGATTGGACGATAAACTAAATTAGTAATAAATTTACTCAATTTAAAAAATTAAATTTAAAAAAATAATATTCAAAGAACTCCTGATACTTTGGTTATATACAAAGAAGATATTTTCTTGAATCAAGTTATTTTAACATACTTTAAGGAAAACGTTTTTTCTGTGTAGCAAAGCCTCTTACTGCATCTGGTAAGATACTTGTCTTATTTAAATGGCATATTATTTAAATAAGACTTAAATTTATCTTCCATGGCAATTTTAGTCTTTATATATCAATTAAAGATATATCCTGGAACAAACTTCCTATTTTTAAGCTATCCAAGGTAATCCTAGTAAAAACTTTTAAATATACTAGACAAGGTTTTGGATGTCCTAATAGTGCTTAACTAGTTTATCTAGTCTATACAATTTTTTATTTCTGTCAAAGATAATACTACTACGGATAAGATAAACCATTCAATGCTATATTTTTGATACCCCTAATGGACTTTGGCTAACGCGAGCCGATGTCCATCCAGAGATTTTCGCGCTATGCATTTCAATCCTTAAGTTAAACAGTGTTGCCGGCAGGCCTTTACTATTGGCGTGATGAAACGCGACTAGAAAATACACAACCCGTTTAGCCGCCCGCTTTCGCTACTTCGTATTCCGAATAAGGTACAAGCGACAGACATTGGCAACGTCGCACATGGTTTCGTACCTCGTTTCGCTGGGGCAGGGGTTACCGACTTAATTTTATTCGCATTTACGGAAGCATTGATATCTCCGAACTGATTCAGAGCGCCCCATTTAAATAAACCATCTATCCGTAGTAGTATTATCTTTGATTTATGTGTATTTGTTGCGATTTTCATAAAAGTGTAGATACTTTTTTATTGTAACGCATTGCTGTATAAATAAGAATATTTTATTTAAACAATGGCTTTAGGCTTAGAGCGTTCTATTTTTTTAATGGGAAATATAGTTAGTTTATGAAACTTTACAAAACAGATTAAGCTCTGTAGAATTTTATCATTTATACTCTCACTTGCGATCAAACGATTAACTAAATAAGTATTACTTGAATCAAATTAAAAAATTAAATTAAAAGAAATTATCTTAAAAGAAACTTTTATTACTTTGTCTTTATACAAAGCAGATATTTCTTAAATCAAGTTATTTAAACATAATTTAGGGAATACTTTTTTCTGTGTAGCAAAGCCTCTTACTGCATCAGGAAGATACTTGTCTTATTTAACAGGCCTATTACTTTAATTAGACTAAAATTTATCCTTGATAGCAAATTCATTTTCTATATAAGAAAATAAAGATATATACTGGAACAAACTTTTTATTTCTAAGCTATCCAAGGTAACCCTAGTTAAAAACTTAAGGTCTGTCTGTTATCAAGTTTAGAGTAGGACAAAGTAGGTAAGTGTAGGACTAAAAAGTGGAACTAAGTGTAAATAAGTTACGATATCATTTTTATAAAAAACGCGTTTTAGACTTATTTGATGAATTAAAAATGGCTTTATGGTTATGATTAAAAACAAACAACTTTAAGTCTTGTGTTAAACATGCATCTAACTTCACTACTTCCAGAGTTAGCGTAATCAAGTTAAAACTAGTTTACACCAGGATTCATACCAAACACCTAGTCCTAAATTACACTGACGATAACAAACAGTTTATTGACAAAAAAGTGTAAAATAGAGTACTCTATTTCTGGATAACAAACAGACCTATAATAGACAAGTTCCCAATAGTGCTTTAATATTTTATCTAGTATAAACAAGTTTTTTATGTGTATTTGTTGCGATTCTTATAAAAATGTAGATACTTTTTTATTCTAACGCATTGCTCTATAAATAAAAATATATCATTTAAACAACGGCTTTAGGCTTGGAATGTTATATTTTATTAATGGAAAATAAAGTTAAAGTTAATAAAACTTATAAAAAAAAAACCCAAAAGGTAGAAAATTAATATAGCTTACAAAAGGTACTGTAGAATATAATCATTGCACAACCAAACAAATAAACATGCAAAATATCGACTTTTAATGATTAACGGTGGCAATTATGGGAGAGATAATATCCCAGTAAGTTTCTAAATTGGTTATTTTTTAAAATATTGAAAATGGCGCTTTGTTGTTATCAATTAAGGCTTTATCCTAAAAGAAAAAATTAAAACTCTTTAATCTACTTTTATTTTAATTATTATCGTTTATACGGAGCGACAATGACTGCGGAGTGTGATTTTTGCATAGGTTTAGCAAAATGAAAGTCCACTGAAACAAATGGTAAAAATACAATACGTATATGTAATTAAAGCTATTCGCGCTTTGCATTATACAGGGTCCTGCAGCTCACCTCTGGTCTTAAATTGCTAATTTATTAATCAATTTAAAATTTTTATATTATGTGGACGTTACCTGTAACCTACGATGCATTTTAGGAAAATAATTTTGATTTTATAGGGTGTCACAAAAAAGTTTGACTTTACGATAGTGCATTTTTTAAATTAAATGCTCTGTATTTTTTGCATATTTAGGTACCTCTTGTGTGCCTTCCTCTAACATTTTGTCAACATCGGTTTAGTGATTTCAGAGAAAAAAAATATATATAAATAACTGTTTTCCAACTACTAAATTTAAAAATGAATAAAAATACCAATAATGTCTAATTAATAGAATTAAACGAGAAACTTATTAAGTAAGGTAATATCAATCGCTCAGGCCAAGTTTGGTTAATTCGAACTGTCCAAGGTATTCAAAATTTAGTGTCAAACTCTTTAAAGTATAGAGCATTTTATTTTTCTTATCTTCAATATAATCCCCTGTATATTTTAAGGTCTTTAGATGCTGACTCTTTTCTAAATATAACCCTATCAAAATTTCTAACAGATTAAAATTTTTCGTTGAAAACTTATTTTGGCATCCATTTTAATAGTAATATTATTGAATAAAAATAATAGGATGCTATGAAAAACAATTTATTGACATTAGAGTTTCCTAATAATGTTAATAATTAACTAGAAATTCGTTAGGGTTACATAAATATTAGCCAAAAGGTATTACAAAATAAAAATTAGGTTTCTTTAACATTAAAAGGTATTTCTTAAATTCATAACTTTTTGAATTTTTATAATACGTCAAAATAAGGTTCGGTCAGTTTAATAAACTCTAATTTCAATAAATTGTTTTTCATAGCCACCCATAATTTTTATTCAATGATATTACTATTAAAATAGATGCCAAAACGAGTTTTCAACAAATAACGTTTAATCTGTTGGAAATTTCTATAGGGTTATATTTAGAAAAATGTTTGTTTTTTAAGTCTGCATCTAACGACCTTAAAACATTTAGGGGCTTCTATTAAAGATAAGAAAAATAAAGTGCTATAAAATTTAAAGTTTGACACTAAATTTGGGACACCCTGTACAGTTCGAATTTACCAAACTTGTAAAAGCATTATTGGTATTTTTATCCATTTTTAAATTCAGTGGTCAAAACAATTTTTTTCAATATTTTTTTTCTCTAAAATCACTAAACCAATGTTGACAAAATTTTAGAGGAAGGTAGATAACTACAAAAGGTACCTAAATATGCAAAACAATACAGAACATTTAATTTAAAAAAATGCATTATCGTGACGACACACTTTTTTGTGACACCCTGTATAACCAAAATTATTTTCCTGAAATGCACCGTAGGTTAGAGGTAACGTCTGCAAAATATAAAAATTTTAAATTGACTAATAAATTAGCTACATAGGACGGTAGGTGAGCTGCAGGTTCCTGTATAGATACATGTCGAAAAAGATTTAACTCCAAATATGTAAAAGAAGCATGTAGACAGAAATAAAGATATTTTTTCTTTTAGGACTAATAATTGAAGCTGGGCAAACGACTGTCAACCCATTTACCGTCTCTAAAAACACAAAAAATAAGAGGTGTAAATTTGGCTTCTTTATTAGCGCAAGTACTTAACTCCAAACATGTTGCGAACATTTTACAACAAACTTATGTTATGAGATGCGAAGAAGGGTATAAAATTTTGATTTTAAATTTTTTATAATTAATAAAAACATATTTTAGGTTTTAAAGTAACAGGTTTTTCTTTTTTTTTTTTAATTCTAAAGCAAGTACAAATCTAATAAATACCTTATAGGCAGCAAAGTTATTACTAAGAAAAAAGTGTAAACATGTGAGATAATTTAAAAATGTTTAAAAAAATTACTTTTTATTATATTTCTAATTTTTATTTAAAAATTGCAGACCAAATTAACGTTTACTAAAGACAATTGAAGTTATCACTATAGACGCCCAGTCCCTTTGTATAAATACTTTTTGCCGACAATCGAATTTTATTAGAATATTTAATTTTTACCTGCTGAGGTACCTCTCAGCGTTGCCGTTTTGACTTTTTACTGTCATAGTCTATTTAAAGCGTAGGCTCCTTCCGCACATATTTATGTTGCAAAAACAACACACTGCTTTTTGCACAGGTATTAGTCGGAGAAACGAAGTAAGGGCTCGAACAGACGAGCCACTTTGTCGCGCCACAGTGTGGTGACACAGAGTGGCCGATTTGGACCACTTTGTGTCGCCACAAAGTCGCTCCACAAAGTCGTTCGTCTGAACTGGTAATTTTAGTTACTAGAAGCTTAGTACGGTGGCGAAGGTTGCCAAACATATACCATTCCTTGATCCTAAATTTCCATAGTGTTTATGGAGTCGGATGAAGAAAATCTACTTCTTGCTCTTCTCTTACGCCGTCGACGTAAACGTTCTAGACGTCGTAAGTTATGGATGCATCCGATAACCTCGAGAGGATATCCGTTGGGCAGTATTATTCACTAATGCAAAGGTTACGGCAGATCTGCGAAGTTTTTGATAAGTTGCTATAGTCGGAGATCTCACATCCCAAATAGCTTTCGATTATGAATTTCAAATAAAAACCTGTCGCTGTCAAAATTCATCTTTACGTCTACCGTCACCCCTGACTATCAAAACCAAACTGCAGTGGCGCTTCCAAAAGTGGCCCGTCTGAATGCATTTAATAGAGAAGTGGTCGCCACGCGTGGCGGGGATCGGCGTCTGACGGCTACTGTGTCGCTGCAGAAACGCTCGTCTGAATGAATTTTTCTATAAACACGGAGTTTACATAAGAACTGCAGATTGGCCACTCTGTGTCACCACTCTGTGGCGCGACAGAGTGGCTCGTCTGTTCGAGCCCTAATGCACGATAATTTTTTTGTGCTGTAAGATGGATTTAAATGCGGTTTTTGGTATTTGGATTCGTATGAACCTCTAAAAATTTTGTGAACAAATTTTTTTAACGGGAAATGAAAAACGGCCGTTGTGCATTAGAAAAATAAATTTTTAGAATGCATTTTATAGTTTTTAACTAGAAAAAAATATATATAATTGTAAACTTAAAAATGCATTTTTTAATACACAAATCCAGTTTTTCATTTTCCATTAATTAAATTAGTTTATTAAGTTTGTAGCCGTTCATACGAATCAAATGCAAAAAACCGCATACAAATCCAATCGGCAAAAAAAATCCCTCGTAAGGCCTATTTAAGAGGCTGGTACGCTGGCCAGTACGCCACCGCTGCGCTGTTAGTAAATAAATAAATTATTATTGTTAATATAAAACAACATTAGAGTTTTTGTTGAATTTAACTTTTTTATGTAAACAAAAGGGTAATAATTGTGCAATTGGGCATCATTTAATATGAAATCTAAATACAGAGTGTTTCAAAAGTCCTGAACAGAACTAAAATTTTCAATAGGTTGGCTAGTCAGCCCAAGGGGTTGAGGAAAAGCTACTTAAAAATATTTAAAAATTATTAACAATAATATAAATCAAATTACAGGTCCTACAATTTTTTCAAAAAAGAGCAGTCTTTTGAGCAATTTTATACAGTTATAAAAAAATAATCGTCACATTAGCACTTTTATATTTATTGTACTTTCATTATAAATCTTTATTTTCGTAGTATAAGGGTTGCTGGGTCTTAATTGTATAGTTTTTAAATATTACGCAAATCCTATTAATTAAGAACAATATAAAGGCAATTATTTATTCTAAAATTTTGGTAATTGTTTGAAATCACGACCCCACTTTTTTGGAAAGTAAAATCAACATGAATATTTTTTTTTAATTTGACAAATATTTTTATTTTTTAAGTTTATTGAAAATAAAGTAATGAAAAATTCAAAAATGTTAATTTTTCGATTAAAAAGTTTTTTGGAATTTTTTTTGTTAAATCTTAAAATTGATATTAAAAAAAATGAAATATTTGTCTTTACACGTGGAATATGAAACAAATTACTAGAAATTGCGAAACTTAAATAAATGCATTTTTATTTTCAAAATAAATAAAATTATTTCTATAACATTTAAAAGATTTTTTTGTAAATCTCGAGGAAGGAGCAGATACGATTTCAGTTCAAACTGAGTTTTGCAGTACAAACATGGGGTATTCGAATCCCGCGCCCCGTTACCTTTTACATTTTTAGTAATCTTACCCATGCTTCAAAGGTACCGTGCAAATTAAATATACGGATTATTTAAGCAGGAATATAAAGTATAATTGAATAAGAAAAAAATCACTATCCAATTAAAATTAACGAACGACCTAAATTGTTTCCCATATTTCCCGGTGTAATTGGCTTCCGATCCCTCCAAAACTTAATTTTTTAAAATTTATTTCAGTCCTAAAAATACATATAGAACCTTGTTTGTAATCATAAGGAGTAACCGCAACAACTGCCTGTTTTTTTTCACAATTTACAGAGAGGTGAGAAAAAACAGGCAAATATGATTTTTATACTAAATTAGATACTCGTTGCAAAAAATTAAGATGAGTATTGCTTTTCGTTTTTTGCAAATTTTAAGAAATCACCCCCATTTAGGGGTTAAAAAATCGCCAAATCTGAAGAATTGCGAAAATTGTATTGGCATTAAAAGTTTCTTCTCACTGCGATGTTTGTTTTAAATGGACCTTGAAAAAATGAAATAATACATTTTCATCCCTAAGAAGGTTGTAAACCAACCCCCATAAACTATGTGTGGGTTTGCATTGCTCATCCCCTAAAATATATAAAATCGTATACAACTTCAAAAATTGCAAAACATCGGATTTTTTAGGACATGTCTAATAAGAAAAAAATGTTTATGATAATCAACTAACCTATTCGAAGGGTGGAACTAACCTTATCAATAGAAAAAATTAAATAAAATACTAGCTTTTTTATGAAAATTCTTAGTTGGTATTTTTTTGATCCAAGTATATAACCAGGTGTAACTAGATTTTTCTAGTTTACTTTTAACCAAAACCGCCCCTGCAAGGGGGTATATTCATCCCCTAAAATGTAGAAAATCATATACAACTTAAAATTGAAAAAAATATATTTATATGTTTTAGGATATCTCAAATATGATGGACAGTTTAGAGTGAGTTTTGATAATGAACCACTCCTAAAAGTAAGGGTAAAGAAACCCGCATTATCAAAAAAATTGAATAAAATCTTAGCTTATGCAAAAAGCGTTTTGGCCTCATATCTTTTATCACAGATGTATAAAATAGGCCTTCTTAGGTTTTTCGAGTTCATTTATGCTACCTTGCAAGGGGGTAAATTCATCCCCTTAAATGTATAAAATCATATAAAACTTTTAAAATATTAAAAAATATATTTGGATGTTTTAGAATATCCCAAATATAACAATGTATTTACCCCAGGGATGGTTTTGGTTAAAAGTGATCTAGGTACACCTGCTTTTTATACTTGGATCAAAAAAATACGAAGCTAAGACTTTTTTTGTAAAAGCTAGGATTTCATTTATTTTTTCTCACTGACAAGGGTAGTTTTACCCTTAATTAAGGGTGGTTGACTATCATATACATTTATTTTTTATTAGACATGTCCAAAAAGTCTGATTTTTTTGCAATTTTTAAAGTTGTACATGATTATAAATATTTTAGGGGATGATTGTACCCCCAAATAGTTCAAGGGGGTTGATTTACAACCTTCGCAGGGATGGAAATGTATTATTTCATTTTTTTAAGGTCCATTTGAAACAACAATTACAGTAAGAATAACTTTTAATACCACTGTATTTTTGCAATTTTTTAGATTTGGCATCTTTCCAACCCCTAAATAGAAGTGATTTTTAAAAATTTACAAAAAACGAAAAGCACTGCTCTTCCTAAATGAATAAATGTGAAAAAACAGGCAGTTTTTAAGCGATTTTTAAATATTCAATATTTGAATTAATAACTATCAAAAGGTTACTCTAAACACCGATTAAATTTTAGGTGTCGATCATATAATTATAAGGTATTTATTAGTCTAAATAATTTATATATATATATATATATATATATATATATATATATATATATATATATATATATATATATATATATATATATATATATATATATATGGATAAATACTTACCACAGCTTATAATCAATTGCTTACATAGTGTACTATTCTTGTAGGGAAACAAAAAAGCCTAACTTTATCTGCTCTTCGACTCACTCGGCAGTCATAATATTAACATAGATTTCCCGACATTTTAACAAGAATACAAATTTTAATTACCACAGGGAAAACACATACAAATCACAACGCACAAATGGCAATACAATATGCACAAACTTTTTTTTTTATTTAACTCCAAAAAACTAGCCGTTTTTTGCTTCTTTGATGGCCACATTTTAATTAATAATTCTCACTTTATTTGCAAATAGCAATAAACTAAAAAATACATGCGTTTATTTAAATTTTATTTGTAAAAAAGTTAAATAAATTTAGGTGAGCCTATACAAACATTTCTTGTTATGTAGGGATGTCTTATAATAAAAAAATTGAATTTGTAAAAATTTAAAATCATGTTTACAAACGTGTATTCTTATACTAGGTATAAATATATTTTAGGAAATAATTCCCCACAGTACAAGTTTAAATAATTAAAATTTTATTATTTAATAAAGAAAAAAAAAATAAAAATAATAAGATTAAGAATATTAAAACGAATATAAAGTCGAAGCCTATTTTCGACAGAAATAATTCCTACTTTTTGTTACTTCTTTTATTGGTTTGGCAACAGTGTTCGTTTATACAGCAGCGTGTGCACGTATATTCTCTCGATGGACGCTCGCTCAAGGAATCTCAGCAAGCGAGCGTCCAAACCTATTACCAAAAATTTTACATTGTTCTGTGTGTCTATAGTGGTAACTATGTCTTTGATTTTACCTATAACTTTATTAAATATTGTTTTTTTTTGTCGGTTTATAAAAAAACATTTTTTATTTATTACAATACTTAAATTATGTTTATGTTTTTGTAAAGATAAATATAGGAAGTAGACAAAGATTACCAATAAAATAACACATGTACGTACTTACAAAATTAATTGTAAAATAAACATTTTTTTTCTATTTTAAAACCCAAAATTTCTTTAATTTGAACAGGTGTTAAAGCTATAAAACCCAAATTAATTTTACCTCTGATGCTTTTCGAAATATCATTTAACATAAAAGGATTCTTATATTAAGTATAAGCGATTATTTTGAGACCCAACCAATCAATCGTACCATGTTATTAAGGAATATCAAATTACCCCACTATATTATTTCCCCATACAAAAAGTTAAATTGTAAATGACCACTTCTGTTATTGGACACTTAATTATTTTTGTAAATCTGTTGGAAATATGTTGTTTTGGGTATAGATTAGGTAGTGGAGCGATAATGCATGTAATTATAGTATTAGGAAAAATTAAAAGATTTAAATATAGAGAGTTACACAAAAATAAGGTGGAACGTTTCAAGCAGTGATATTTGTTTAAAAGAATAACCAAAAAATACTTGAAAAAATAAGCCTAAGATATTATATGAAAATAAGTGTAAAAACATTTAATTCTTAAAAAACAATATTTTTAAATATTTAACAACCTAATTTAAGACCTAGATTAAGGTTTTACCATGCATTATTTGTAAATAACCATGCATTATTTGTAATTAACCATGTTCTTTGATGTTGTAGTTACAGGGTAGGTTCCTGGTGTTTCCATTTTTAGTTTTAAAAAAGGACAAAGTCCAGTTTTAATTCTTATTGCATTGTTCTTTAAATTAATTAAAAGGGTTGGAATACTGCTAGTTTTGAATTGAAAAAATATTTTTATTTAATTATTATTTCTGATTTAAATAGGAGATAGAGATTAGATTAAATAGATTAAATAGATTAAATAGATATTTTTCATGTATGTGCTTAGAATGTGTTAGTGATGGTGGTCCCTCAGACATCAAGTTATCCTTTAAAAGATGAATTTTGCGTACAACGGTTTTTTTTCTTTTTGTTCTGGGCATTAAAGTAACATTTTTGATTTGGCGTTTTTGAGTAATAAAATTAATAATTCTTGGAGCATAATATCTGGGGCATCCTATGGATATACTTGAAGTAAGAATATTTTTTTATAATTGTAACATATCTATTTAATATTATCTGTATTACCCTTAATAACACAAATAATTATCACCACTCACAATGTGTTAGTAAAGAAAAATCACCAAAGGTTCTGTTTATTTAACTCGAAAACGGTGACCGACCCGTCACCGAATACCTTTTGTTTCAGTTTTAAATTTTAGTTTTGGCTTATCCAAAAAATATTTTTGGGTGAAACACAACAAAAATTGTAACTTCTTAGAAATTTGTAATAATGTTTATTTATTTTATAACCATAACCATCTGACACAACAAAGACATCCACTTCACCGATGTTTATATGGTTATACTAAATTTGTAAATATTTCAAAGCGTCTAAATAATTTTTGTTTAATTCTTGAGTCTCAAAAGTGTTAGTCAATTTTGACCAAATTTTGTGTTACCTGTGTACATTTTTTTTTAATTCTAATTTTTTTCCTTATGACGTAATTTAACCAATGATATAACGTCCCTAATGAAAAATATGTGTCAAAAATTAAAAATTTTTTTAAAAGCATAATTTAAATAATTTTAATTTTAGTTGTTGTTTACTTTACATTTTTAGGTATATTTTATAACTCGAAAACGGTGACCTTGATATTTTGTTTCAGTTTTAAAGGGGTTTTTAGAGTTTCTTTTGTAGCTTATCCATAATTTTCCAATCCAAAAAATCGACTCTGTGTACTTTTGGGTGTACAGAACACAGCCACCCAAAATGGGGTTGGATAACAATATACTTTTTATGAGACATATGTGTTTCGTAATAATTTTACCCTCAGATCACGAATCGGTATTTAAAATTCAGTCCTTAAGTTATTCTAACCTAAAACTGGTGAAAAATAGTGAAAAAAAATTAAAAAATACTCGAAAAAAACTATTTTTTTATATCCAACTTGAAATTTTTATGTAAGAGGATCTGCTAAATCCAAATCCACGACCAGAATTAAGGTAGCACCTCTGGTTTTTTCTAATCCGAAAAACCAATTAGAAACCATATATTTAAAATATTTGCGGATTATGCCCAATTTTTGAATAGGCGGGTTTTTTGGCTAGCTGATTACCAATCTAAAGTCAGATTCTGAGAATTTAAGATGGTGGACCCAAGGTGTGATTTTCAAAATAGCAAATAAATTTTCGATTTTGAATCTGATATCAAAGAAACATTTATGATGGCGAATCCACTTTGGTGGATAAATAAGGAGAAAAAAATACTAAAGACAAATTGGATAAATGCGAGTTTAGGTAAATATAAATTTGTATTTAAAATTCAAAAAGACGGCCCCAACAGGATAAATAAAGGTAAAATTAGTCGATAACACATGAACATAAAAATGAACATACTAAAACGAAAATTAATTTTGGTTTTTTCGATAGCAGCTTTTTGATCGTCTAATATGTTTCTAAAATTTATATTTACCTAAGCTCGCAAATATTAAATTTGTCTTCAGTCAGTTTTTGCGTATTTTACCCACCATATTGGATACGCTATAATGTTTTAAATTTGACTTTAAATTCAAAATCAACTTCACAAACCACCCCATTCGAAATTTGGCTTAAATCCTTTGATTTAAAAAATATTTTCGCCACCTTGACAAACACATCCGTTATTTTGGGTCCGCCACGTTGAATTTTAAGAATCTAATTTCGAGTTCGTAATTAGCGACCTTTATACGACATTTGAGCAAGATTTTGTAAATCTGATCTCCAGTCGGTTTTTTGAGCTAATTAGTTTTTATAAATTGTCAATATATTTTACTAGTTTTTTGAGGTTAGGAAAAAGCGGTGACGTGATAGCGGATTTTTGACTCCGAGTTCGTGATCAAGAGGCAAAGATTCTACGGAAAACATTATGTCTCATGAAAAGTATGCCCTACTTTGTTTTTTCTTTTTTAGGTCGCTGTGCTCTGGGACGTGAACCAAAGCAATCCCTTCTTGCACGCCTGTAGACTAGCCCAAAGAATTTAAATTTAGTAATATTGCTTTGCTGCTAGGCTTGTTAAAAATAGAAAGACGAGCTTTTTCTCGTTTTTTTTTTATATTCGTAGGTGCTTCAGAAAGTATTTTATTAAACCATGGAGATTTTTCGTTTTTTTCTAATATCTCAGCCGCATTAAAAGATTTTTTAGTTTTGTTTGCGCCAAATTAAAGGTATTCGAAGCGCGGATGAAGCACAATTTTTTTTACATTTTTGGTGGAAAATGTATTTTTTGTAGGCTTTAGAAGTTTTCAATATTTTTTTATCAAAGCCTATGGTAATAGTTATGATAAAAAAAAATTATTTATCTAATGTGTCTTTAGTGGATCTAGCTTCATGAATTTTTTCAAAAAAATCAAATGCTATTTTTTTATATTATTAAAAAAAAACTTTTAATTTGATTATTATTTTATTGTTTTTTTTATAGAAGTTTAAAATATTTTTTGAATTGAAAAGATTAAGGATGAACTGGTAAAGACGATTTTTTTTTAAAGGGTCCTCGCAATTTGTTATAAAAAATGGATTTCTTTCTGCAAAGTACTGATAGTTCTCAACACGCTGATCTAAAGTCTCCACAGGCACAAAACCCGAAAGTCCCCCCAACCCCACAAAATCATTCGTTAAGGGCACTGGGAATTTTTCTTATAAAAAATGGGTTTCGGCTTATTATTTTTAAACTTTGCCATAGTGATATTTCTTAACACGCTAATTAAAAGTCCCCACAGGCACAAAGCCCTAAAACTTCCCCAAAATCACCCTTAAAGGTCGCTGGGATGATTTTGACTTGATGGTGTTGTCGAGCTAAAGCCACCTACACAGTTATCCGTAAGCAACAACTTCATATGGCACGGCCTTGGGGGAAGGGGTGTGGTAGGTATCCAATTATATGTGGATATACAACTTGCCAAGGAATGGAATTCATGATAAAATAGCTTCGCCACCCATCAACAGGGAAGCAGACATTAGTAGTTAGTGAAATAGGAGTCTGAAGTTGGGGAAGGATGTATTGGGGGGGGTTACATACCCCGTAAGATATCCAGGTATAGGAGATGTCAGGCTGTAGCTCTGTATCTATTTAGGTGGCTTTAATTCGACAACACTTTTAAAAAATTCCGCAGAGCACTTGACAAAACTATCAGTCAAAATTATCCCCAGTAATGTTTGAGGGTGATTTTGGTGGCTTGAGAGGGTCTTCGGGTTTTGTGTCCGTAAAGGCTTTTAATTAGCACGATAACAAATATGCAAAGTTTGAAAACAATTGGTCGAAACCCATTTTTCATAAGAAAATATCCTAGGACCTTTGAGGGTGATTTTGGGAGGATTGGGGGAGTTTTCGGGTTTTGTAACCGTAAAGACTTTCAATCGGCATATTGAAAACTAATACTATGCAAAGTTTGGAAACAATTGGCCGTAACCCATAAAAATGGCAGAATTCTTTGCCTCCCACCTTTTAGTAATATTTTTTAAATTATTTTCCTTGTTTAGTTTTTACTTTAAAAATTATTTAGAACTTTTATTCTTTTAAAAAATAAAAAAAATTAATAAAATTAGAAGTTTAACCAAAATCAAAAGATACCGAAAAAACATAGATTTTAAATTTTTTGACTTCCTATCACCCTTTTAAAAATTATGAAAAAATTTTTGAACTTGGATTTACTAAAGGCGCATCACATTTTTTTTTCATTATAACGTGGATCAATAGGCTTTGTTAAAAAAATATTTAAAAAAATTAAACAAAAAAAATAATTTCCCCCAAAAAAAATGTTAAAAAAATTCTGTATTATAAGAGCTTCAAAGACCTTTAATTTGGCGTAAGCAAAATTAAAACATCTTTTATTGCGGCTGATATATTAGAAAAAATGAAAAATCTTCATAATTCAAAAAGACACTTTCTGAAGCACCCACATAAATAAAAAGAAAACAGGAAAAAGCATGTCTTTTTATTCTTAACAAGCCTAGCTGGGTAAGATTTCAAAAAGGGAAAAGGCCGATTACCCCCCCCCAAGAGCCATGTGGTGTGGTTATTTATAGTATAGTTGCAGAGTTGCACATTTACTCTGTTCTTATATTTCTTCGTTACTCTAATACCCTCAAAACATTTATTAGCGTGCACTCATGATTCTCACAATTTATCAAAACTTTGGTGTCCTTAAAGATTTTTCAAGGTGTTCTTCTTTCCCCTAGGAATAGCCGCCACTGTTAAACTTCGATATTTATCCCGACATTTCAAAAACATTTCCACTCTCGTACATATCAAAATAATCCCGATTAGTACAATTAAAATATTAAATTTCCATCTCTCATAATAACTAAGGCATCAAGATTCGAACTTATAAACCGCTTAAGGGGAAAGTTGGGTCGAGGGGAACTTGAACGCAACGTTGTCGTATTTAGCATGTTTGTGTCGAGAGCGAAAAGCCTAAGTAAGCGCCCAAGGGCCCATACGGCCGCAGTTCCCGAAGAGATTTCCGTTGCAATCTAAACATCAGGGGACTACGGTGAAGTAACAATCGCACAAATCTAATAATCAGATTGTAGGCATACCAAAAAAGAGCCCTATAATATCACATTTAAGAAAGTGGTGGACGGTGGTTATTTTACTTTTAATGATCAAACATGATGCGTTTCATTTATCAAATTTAAATTATTTGACTAAGCATCGGTGTTTTATATATGTCACACCCACTTGACGTAGTTCTCCATTTCGTGAACTGGATGTCCAGTTCGTGAAGTGGAACCAGATAGTGTAATAATATTTTATTTCACTATCTGGACAATTTTTATGTCCAGTTCATGAAATGGATATGTAATTTTTCCACTTAAAGAAGCGAGACTATATTACACCATCTGGACACAAAAATCATCCAGTTTCTGTACTATATATTTAGCATTTGTCCACTTAGTGAAACAATCAGTTGTCGGTGTTTTGAATGGCATGAACATTATATTAAACTACTAAAGCAAAAATGTTTATTATTAAAGATAATTTTTATACGCTTCTTGATCAACAATACACGGTTAAACTATCCACAACTAACCAAAAATGTTGGGTCCTTGCATTGTATTACAGTAAATAGATAAATGAAAAATACAAGTATACAGTACAGGAACTGGATGATGTTTGTGTCCAAATGCTGTAATACAGTCTCGTTTTACCAAGTGAAAAACTAGTATTTCCATTTCATGAAATGGACAAAATATTATCCAGATGGTTAAATAAAAAATTATTACACTATCCAGTTCCACTTCAGGAACTGGACATTCAATTCATGAAATGGACAATTATGCCATGTGACTGCGACATATACTCAAATAGCAAAGGAGCATTTAAATCAAAATACAACTTGTGACGTTAGGAACAAGTTATAACTACTAACTAATTTCTCTTGTCTTGCTCTAATGAAATAGAAATAAATAAATAAATATATATATATATAATATATATATATATATATATATATATATATATATATATATATATATATATATATATATATATATATATATATATATATATATATATATATATATATAATAAGTTTCTTGTTTCTTGGGTATAGGTTTTTTGTTATTTGTTATTTAAGGAAACACATTACTTTGACGTTTCGCCCATTATATTGGCTTTTTCAAAAAACATTTATTTTTGGTTATCAACCTAAAAACGGAATAAAATTAACCATAGATTTTACATATACATAAAAGAAAAACAAACAACAAAAACATACACCACTTACAATGGCACTACGATGATTTAATATACATTTAAAAACATTGTTTTAATAATTTTTAATTTTTAAAATACGCACCTCGAAGAAACATCTTGGTAATCGGACTATTTAAATTGTATTGGTACAAATAACTTAGAATATGTTAAAAAACGCTTATATTTTATTTTTTGTTATTAGGAATTTTAGATTTATAAGAAAAGTAATGTTGATTTTATTTGTTATTTTTTTTTATTTAGATTTAATTTATAAAAGTAATTTTACAAAATTTATATACAGTTAGTTTAAAAATTAGGTTAGGATGGTTAACATATTAGATTATGATATATGTGTGAGGTTGCTGATATCTTGTTTGTCATTGAGAGCTTGGGTTCTTTTTATGTGAATCATTTCTTTAATTAAAAGTTTCTGGTGATGATTTTCTTGGGTAAGAATTGCAGTGTTTTTAAAATCAAATTCATGTTTCAATTTTGCTTCATGTTTGTGTAGAGCTGTAGAAGCGTTTTTCGTATATTTGTGCCCATTAAGTCTGCTATCAAGATATTGTGTTGTTTTACCAATATATTTTTTGGGAATTTAAACATGGAATTGAGTAAACCAGGTTTGACTTTTTTTCCTAGGACTTGGCTCTTTAAGGGTGTAAATAGTGATGATAAAAGGTTTTGGGCCTTGTGGCATACAACTATGTCATGTTTTGCCAGAATATATTTTATTTTTCGGACAATTCCTGGGAGTATGGCATGAACATATTTTTTTACCCTGTCAGTAACTGTGATATTTTTAGTATTATTTTTATTGTTGTAAAATTTAAAAGTGCTGTTTGATAATTTTGTTTATTTGTTTAATGGGAAAATTATTTTCTTTTAAAGTGTTTTAACTTTTTAAAATTTGTGGACGTAGTTCTGGTGAAGTTAATTTTAATGCCTATCAGTTAAACCAATTATTACACTATTTTTTGTGAAATTGGTGATTTGAGTTATAATTTAAATAACGTCCTGACCAAGTATTTTTTGTGTACCATTTAGTTTTAAGGTATTCGCTATTTTCACTTCTTATTAAGCTAAGTCGAGAAAATTAATTTCATTATTAATTTCGATTTCAGACGTAAATTGTATTTTAGGGTGAAAATTATTGAATAAATTCACTAGCTCATCTACTTGACTTGATGTTAATGTTTAGCAGTCGTCAACATATCTTTTAAAGAAGATTATTGGAATGCTGATATTATTTAGTATTTTTTCTTCTAGTATTCCATAACAAGTTGGGCAACAGTTGAAGATATCGGGAACCCATCGCCAACCGTCTAATTGTTGATAAAATTTGTCTTCATGTTGGAAATAATTGTTAGTAAGTGTAAATTTATTGCTTCGATGAAGGTATTTTCATTAATGAAGTATGTTCTTTAAGCAAGTTCCATTTTTCCCTAATTATTTGATATAAAAGATCATTTGGTATATTGGTATAAAGAGAAACGACATCAAGTGACACTAGTTTATGGTCTGTAGGAATTTTAACAGAATCAATAAATTCCTTAAAACTAAATGAATCTTTAATATAATAATCGTTTTTACACGTAATTTTTGAGAGGCAATCGCTTAAATACTTGGATAAGTTGTAAAATGGAGATTGAATACATGATACAATCGGTCTCAACGGAACACCGTTCTTATGTAGTTTAGGCAGCCCGTATATTTTGGGTGCGACTGAATTGTGTATCATGAGTTTTTTTGCCTCGGATTCCGAAATAAGATTTTTGGACAAGATTTTCTTTACAAGACTGTTATTTTTAATTTGATAAGAGTTAGTTGGATCACTTCGTAGTTTTTTATAGGTTTGGGTATTCGAAAGCAGGTTTTCCATTTTAATTTTGTAGTCGGCTGTGTTCATGATTACAGTTTTGTTGCTTTTATCCGGCTTTAATATTGTAATATCGGGGTTATCATTAATAAATTGTTTGCTTTTTTTAATTCGTTTATTAATTTTGTTAGTAAAATAGTTTTGTTTAGTGTTTTTATGTCTTAATTTTATTTTATGGTTTGTTATTACGTTTACTACACTTGCTCTAATGGAATCCTTGATTTCACTAGGTTTATCATGTATGGCAGATTCTAAGCAAGCTATGTATTCTGTTGTGGGAAATCTGCTTTCATTAACCACAGGCAAAGAAAACTTATCACCCAATGCCAAGACCTCAGCTATATCATCCGGTATAGGTTTATCAGAAATATTTGTTAGCCAATTACTAGTATTCACTTTATTACTCGGTGTTGATGCTTTAGATATTAAATTTGATAGTTTCTTTTGATTTTTAAATTTAACGTAATTAAATATTTTTTCTTGTTTTAGCTTTTCATAGTAAATAAAATTATTGAAAGTATCTGGTGGCAATATTTGTTTTAAGTCAGTGCTTATTAGTTTAATTTTAGACTCTAAGTTAGTTATATTATTTGTAGCTTCGGTAATTGTGAGATTTAAAATTTTATTTTTTGTGCTATTTATAATATGATTAAATTTTTTATTCGAGGTACGTACCTGTAAAACTAATGTGTGACACGTTAAAATTCAGAAAAATTGGCAAAACATCCATATGTTTACACCTTAGCAAGAATATCCAAAAATAAATGTTTTTTTGAAAAAGCCCAATATAATGGGCGAAACGTCAAAGTAATGTGTTTCCTTAAATAACAAATAACAAAAAACCTATACCCAAGAAACAAGAAACTTATTATAAATAAATGGTTTAAGAAAATTGAAAAATATATATATATATATATATATATATATATATATATATATATATATATATATATATATATATATATATATATATATATATATATATATATATATATATATATATATATATATATATATATATATATATATATATATATATATATATATATATATACAGTAAAGCGCACCGTACTGCGAACATAGGAGGCTCCTGGGCGATTTTGGATGTACCCAATTCTAAAATACCAATAATAATTTTGTGGCTTGCATTTCAATTTCCGTCTCGTTTCCTCACGTGGTTCATTTTTGGTTGGAACTGGTGGGGAGTGCGGTGATAAATTCGGAAGAATTATCTGCCCAGTTTAGTTCTGTACTACGTTTTTATTTTTAGTAAGAGGATGCAGTGTTTATAGGCAAGTAGCAGGAGCTAGCTAGCGTCAACCGACTTTGATCGGATTTCTTATCAGCCATAAATTTAAAATTAGTTGCTTACGGGACCGCAACGTTTGCTATGGTCTTAAGAACCAAACAGTTTTTCCTAATAAAATAATATAATTTTCTCAAATAAATAATGGAACGTAGAAGATATTCTTAAAAAATAAATTAATGTGCATTCACAGAATAAAAAGAAAAACTCTTTGAAGTTATCGAAGATGCTCAAATAAACCACCTTTTTGAGCCAAACAATAACCAAGATTGTCATAAAACGCCTTCTGACATTTTTTGCTAGAACGCTGAGGGTAATAATCCTAAAAGAATTTTCAATTTATAATTGCAATTCTTGTAGATTATTAGCCCTATTCTCCTGGAAACCATAAATTTGTGATTTTACGTGACCCAAGAAAAAAAAATCATTGTTATTTTCCATTTCCATTACAGTTTCACAAAATTGCATTCGTCTAAAATGATCATCAGAGAAAATTTCAAAGGATTTTCTTACTTTGTAGGATCGGTATCCATTTTTTCTCAGCACTCTACTCACTGATCTTCTGCTCAAATTAACCTGTTTTGCAATTGTATTAATGAAAATTGTAGGATTTTTAATAACACTTGCCACTACCATAATTTCCTTCATTTTCCTTTCGTTGTTTTCTTCTGGGACACTATCATGTTTGTGTTTTTTGGAGATAACAAAAAATGTCAGAAGGTTTTTAATGACTCGGTGAATAGTGGAAATCGTGGAGTCGGCCTGGTTGAAATAAATTAATAAATAATTCCCTAATTCCCCTAACAGGATTTTCACGGTGATACCATTTAATAATTTTAATTTTCTCTTCCAGTTCGTAAACATCCATTATTAATAATTATTATTTTATTAAAAAAACTTTTGGTCGCAAATAATCGACACAGTAAAACTTTAGCTGTCGAGCGTTCGATAGTAAAGAATTATTTCAGGAATAAACGTATTGAGTTGATCGCTTTGCCGGCCGACGCGCGTCTTATGAATTTGTTTACCGAAAATTATTGATCGATAAGCAATGCGTGCGCGTTTTTAGGTACATCTAAAATGCTCCAGGATTGTCCTATGTTCGCAGTCCTCTGCGCTTTATGTATATATATATATATATATATATATATATATATATATATTATATATATATATATATATATATATATATATATATATATATATATATATATATATATATATATATATATATATATATATATATATATATATATATATATATATATATATATATATATATATATATATATATTTGACATTATGTTTTTAGTACTTTATATTGACGACGTTTCGATCATCTCTTTCAAATCATAGAGCGTTAAAATAACAGTGCACATTAATCAACAAACATGTGTATATTTACATTTTTAACAATACAATACAAAGAACGGACTACTTATATTAGTAATAAAACATGAACTGGTTCATGCGGGGGGGCGGTCTTAGACAGGCAGCGGGGTGTTTGTGGGCTATTCGTATTGGAATATCCCCCAACGTAGAGGGGGTCTGGAGGTCCTTTGTCCCGGATAGCCATCCGTCTGGTTTCACTTGTAAATTGCAAATTACGGTAGGCCCACGTATTATAGCGACCACATTATTTTTTATAAATAACTAATGCCTAATCTAATGCAATAGGCAACATAAAACGTTTTCAATTAATAACTAACTACGTACCCTAACAACAGTTACATTCTTTCATTTTTAACTCGTTTTTACTTCGACCTAAGAAGATCTTTTGTGGATACGCTATATTAGTTCATCCCCCTCAACTCCCAAACTTTTCGCGAAGTTGGAAACGTTTCAGAAAAAAATATTTTCGAAAATAAAAATGCTGCTTCTAGATATTTTTACCTTTGGCGTATTAATTCCCTGCATTCGCACTATATATTCCCTGGTTTTGGTCGATCTGTCACAAAACCTACATTGTTCATTGTTAATCTCTCCCATCTTTTGAGGTAATACTTCAGAGGGCCGAGTTCTGTCAGAAAGTTAGAGCCTATCCTGAGTTCATTTGTTTTAAGCTTTAAAAGCCTCTTAGTATACTTTGGCGGTTGTAAGATAAATCTCTTCGTCTGCCTTTGGCCTAAAGCATTATCCCAGTGAGTCGCTTTTTGCCTCTTTTCCTATTTTCTAAGTTCTTTCAATAGGTGACCTCTAGTTGTGCCGCAAAAAGCTTACGGTTCGTGAAACGGGGCCTGTGCACCCACTTTGTCTAGTTAGTCGGCAATGTCATTGTGTCCCACTCCCTCATGACACCCACATTTAGGTACCAGAACTGCATGTAACGGCAACGGTTCTAAATTTCACAATTTCTTATCAACGACATCGTAGAAATAGCAGTTAAAAGGGTAAATCCAAGTCACTTCTATGGCATAACCACTGTAAGCCTGGGTCAAAATAGTTTGCAGATAAGAATGACACCATTACCAATGTACCTTAAATATTAGCAAGCTATCTTGCTGTCGCATCCGAATTTTTTGGTCTGTTTAAGGTTCATTCTGTCGCCAGTCCAAACTGTTGCCAACCCAACACGTCATTAGTCAATAAAAGAAAAGGTTCTCAGGTCAACTGGATACGCTTACAGCCAGGGTATACAAATACTCCGGTCAATCTAGACATTCAAAGGTACAAAATACAAGCGTCATTGTAAGCATAAGTACGTCACGTATATACATATACACATATATACGTATAGCCGAAGGTCTGTTTCAACGTAGCTTCTACAAGAAAAATAATAGTTAACCTTAATCTTCCCTAAAAAATACTTTAAAATATTTCTATAAATTTAATTTATTTTAGAATTAAAATCGGTGTGCCGAAATTTCTAAGCAGTAAGTAAAACAGGTCGATTTTACATAAGCAACAAAATACAGCACGAAGTTATTATTAAATTTGAATCCCTTTCTCTTGGCGTCGGAGAAGATTATTTCTTTTCGGTTCAGTCAACAATTTAATTAATTCCAAAACTTCCCAAGACACTAAATGAGCTCGGAGATGGCTTTATTGATTTATTGCAACAGTTAAAACAAAATTGGAATACCTTATTGCAGTGCTAACAGTTTGTGGAAGAACTTAAAATATTAATGCACGTTTTCGTAAAATTGGATAACAGCTATTTTCGATACAGGTTGCGAAATAATTGTGTTTTAGACAGGCGACGTCATTATGGTCAAGCGAAGCCGCAGGTTGGGTTTAACAACTAAAATACTGATTTCGAAATTTGTATCGAACAAGAGTTTTAATATTTGAAAAATATATATTTATAATAGATATAATATGAGTCCAGTAACTAAAGACCTAAAAGTACCCAAAGCTGTAAATAAATCTGTACAGTTTTTATTTGTGGCGCAATTCTTAGGTCTTCGAGGCTGCTTTCGAGCGAGAAAAAGTTTATCACGATTCCGACGTGGGAACCCGCTGAAAATGGGCCCCCAAAGCCCCAAACATAAATTTCCCAAAAATATCTGCCAAAATATGCGAATTAGATAATTTTTTTAAACAAAAAATAAAGATCACCTAGAAATCTACAAAAATGGTGCCTACCATTTTTTTCGTAAAATCAATATTTTTCGCAAAAGCGGCCGTCGAAAAATTCATAACATACAGATTTTCTAGAACTTTGGAAACGGCTAAAAATGCAGATTGGCAAAACAATTTTTTATCAAAACGCAAGAAAGATAGTGAAATACATTTTCTGGGATCATTAAACAATTGCTAAGGTCTCATTATAAAAAAGAAATGTTAATAACAAAGCATTTTTTTTAAAATATCAATAAATCAATGAGATACTCTCAAAATATTGTGAAATAAAAACTTTGACCGCTTTTTCTAATATTCTAGAAAAATCAGAATGGACCCAAACTCATATCCAATGATAGGCACGGGTTTTTCCATTCCGATGAACTTTGAATAATTAAAAATTGTGTATAAGTGAATCCATGAAGATAGCGGCATTCCAAAGGTAGAGCGGCAGCTGAAATGAGGGGACTTTTGGGTCCCGTTATCTCAAAAACCATGGATTTTTCGAAAAAAAATATAGGTTCCCTTTTTGTAGATTACAAGGCGATCTTTATTTTTTGTCAAAACAATAATCCTCCAGTTCGCATATTTTGGCAGATATTAGCAGGAAACCCATAAGGGGCCATTTTTAGCCCTTTCCCACCTGTTAATGTTAATAAACTTTTTTTCACTTAAAACACCCCCGAAGACCTAAGAATTGCGCCACAAGGGAAAACTGTACAGATTTATTTACAGTGTTGTCCCGTCATTCACTGGACTATATATTTAAATTACCATTCACAAGGTAACTATTGCTAGGCTGTGTTTTTTTTAATATTCTATATCCCTTAAACTTTGTCGAATGTCTCGCTTTCTTAGTTAAAAGCTAAAAATATCTATTTTAAACCTAAAAATGTGTAACTACGAGAATTATTTTAGTTTGGGAACTCTGGCATAAAAAATAAAGCAAAAACCGCTTTACGCACGCTTTATTCAAAAAATTACTAAAAAAGCAACACTACTTTTATGAATGAACAAAAATCTAGGCATCTTTTTGCTTTAAGATATACTTTCGTAAAAAGTATTTTTTTACTTAGCCTAGTTGCCTTTTCCTCTCTTGTAAACAAGTTCCTAATAGTCGGTATATTGTATGGTTTAAATTATTTTAAAATTTTGCATTTTTTAATAAATGTTTGTTAGTTGCTCGTAGAGCTGTCAAAACTTGAAGTACTTCAAGTAAAATTTTACTTAAAGTACTTTTTTGTACTTCAAGTATTTTACTTCAAGTACTTGTACTTGTACTTGATTAGTTTTTATGAAGATACTTGGATTTTTACTTGATTTGACCAAGTAAATTACTTGAAGTATTTATTTAAGTACTTGAAGCATTACGATGTACTTGAAGTAAAAAAAAAGTACTTCAAGTAAAAGAAGTACTTTAAGTAAAGAAAGTACTTCAAGTAAATAAAAAGTACTTGAAGTAAAAAATCAACTAAGTACTCAAATTTACACGCCTTAGATAATCGTACACACAAGTTAAAATAAGAAATACGCGCAACCGCTGCTGTTTTTACTGTATCGCATTACAGTGCTCATTTGAATTGGATCCAACAGCAAGTCAAGTGTAACTATTACAGAGAATCATACCTTTTGTTCTTTAAATCAGTCTTGTGTCAACGTGAAAATTATAAGTGCTCTGGTCTACTGAAAACCTGCTGTAGACACCCATATGAAAACACTCGCTTTTGACAGATGTATCGGATGCTAACGGGTGCCAACGCCAAACCGTTGGCAACCACAGGGAAAAAACCCATTTTGGGAAAAACCAATATTTCCTATAATAGTTTAAGGCCCAAGCACTCACCCGAGTACGGCATTGTAGGCCTATTGCCATAAATTTACATACGAAATTTTACATTATTTCGGACATCCGATGCATAAGATCCCGACTTAAAACGGGATATTTAGCAACCCTACTTGTTTTACTAAATATAGTTTTTACCGACTGGCCTACTTTCCAATGACGTAGCGCCAAGGAAGTTTCAAGGTGTATGGAAGTCCAATGCTATGGCCCATTTGATCAAAAAATGTCCAACTCAGTAGGAAAATAACTGTCAGAGTTGGCCCCGCCGATTCTGCGTAATAACAAAATTCCACAAAATAATTTAATGTGTGGCCTACTTACACACTGATAAATCAGTGTGTAGTTAGGCAACATATTATACTTTTATGAGTACCGTTTTTGGTGCAACGTCGTCTCATCATTCGTCATTTTCGTTGTGGTTTGTGCCATTTGCGCCGTATTAGTTTCGATTGTTTTGCTTTGTGTGATTATATTTTGTGGTTGCAGAACTTTTTTGTTTTGATATTTGATTGATAAAAACCTTCTTATTTTAGTGATTAGTGTTTATTAAATTGTGACTATAATTTTGTGTTTATTGTTTGTTACTTATAATATCGTAAAAAAATGACTAAAGGTTGTATGGATTTGTCTTGCAAATCCAAGGGTAACATACCCGGCATTTTTTACTTTAGGTACATAATGTTTGTGTATTTCTGTGGATTATTAAAAAGAAATAAGGTTTACATTTAGGTACTTTTATTTCATTTAATAAATTAGTACATTCTTTTAAAGAATCAAAATTATTAATTACTGGACAGATCAGGGAAATATTAATATATACAGGTACCTCAAATTGAATGAAACAAAGTACAATTTTATGCTAAAGTTCCTTTTTGCTTTTTCTGTATTTGTTTAAAAAGAAATTAGATTTTTGGTTTCTTATGGCCGGTTGCACCAACAATTTTAAGAAACCCTTAGCACAAAGTAATTCTTAAAATGACCAAACAAGCAATGTGATTGGCTACACTGGAGATTTAAGGAATACTTAATGCTAAGGGTTCCTTAAAATTGTTGGTGCAACCGGCCATAAATCTTACATTATCAACTTTTTAAGCTCGACATACTGTAGACACATAATATTTAACGGATACTGTTACAATGGATACTTAGGTACCAAAGGTTACTAAACATTTTTAACCACTGTTATTCTGTCTCATGAATGTTTGTTTTTTGTGAAAAGTAGATGCCTAAAAAGCAGTTATATTTTTTTTTCTTTTTAATGTACAACCAGAATCTTAGGATTAGATTAACTCATTTACACTATCTTGCCCTTCTTTTATCGCAAAATTAGTGATAAGTACATGAAACTATCATACGATGTTTGAAATTTATTTTAAAAAATCGTGTTTTTATTTATCTACAAAGATTTTTGGTAAAAATACAAAACTCCAAAAAATATCGACCATTTAAATAGAAGGCTGTAAAGTGGCGCCATCTATTCTTTACATATTATATCAGATGATATAAAATCCAATATTGCACAATAATTTTAAATATTCTATGGTAGTATCGTTTAATAAGCAACAATTTTGTGAAAAAATTAAAAAAAACAGTGAATTTTTAACATTTGATGATGTCAACTTTATAGATAGTAACAAAGAATTATGGAAGTCTGGCCCTGACCTACTATTCATTGCGCAAACTCAGCGGGACCAATCCCCCTATTCCCGCTGCCCTGCATGCCTGGACAATTTTGTTCTACAGTATTGGGCTTCCATACACCTTTAAACTTCCTTGCGTAGCGCTTAGTCCTTAAAGCTTTTAGGAGTTGTTGGAAAACCCCGTTTTGAGGAATAAACCCTCTAACTTCCTTACAAAAAATACTACTCAAGTATAATTTGTTTTACTTGAAGTACTTTTAATTACTTCAAGTACTTTTATGTACTTTAAGTACTTTGGTTTACTTCAAGTACTTTGGTGTACTTCAAGTAAATTGTTTTACTTCAAGTACTTTGTTTTACTTCAAGTCTTTTGTTTTACTTCAAGTACTTTGGTTTACTTCAAGTACTTCGATTTACTTCAAGTAAAATACTTGGGTGGTACTTTAAGTACTTTTTCAATTTACTTGAAAATGCAAGTACATTTTAATACTTGGTACTTGTACTATTTAAGAGTACTTTTACAGCTCTGGTTGCTCGGATTCTAAAATATAACAATACTTTTCAGGATCTCACACAAAAAACAAATGACTAATGCAGATATGTAACCAACAAACTAACGCCTTGATGCATAAGGGGGGGGCGGGGGTAATCAACCTTTTCACTTTTTTAAATCTTACCCAGCTAGGCTTGTAGAACGTTTTCCTGTTTTTTTGATTTACGTGGGTTCTTCAAAAAGTGTTTTATTAAATTATAATGATTTTTTGTTCTTCTTTTTAATATCTCAACCGCATTAAAATATTTTTTAGTTTTGCTTGCGCCAAATTAAAGGTCTTCGAAGCGCGGATAAGACACAATTTTTTCAAAAAAATTTTTGCGGGAAATTCAATTCTTTTTTGGGCTTTAAAATGTTTTAATATTTTTTTAACAAAGCATATTAGCCAAAGTTATAATGTAAATAAAATATATGTGATGTATCTTTAGTAGATTCAGCTTCGTGAATTATTTTATAATTTTTAAAAGGGTGATGGGGGGTAAAAAAATTCAAATTTTTTTTTTTTTTGCTTTAGAAAATTTTTTTTTTCTAAAGAAAAATTTTTAAATAACTTTTGGATTAAAACGATTTAAGATAAACTGGTAAAGACGCTTTTTTTTAAGGACCCCGCAATTTTCTATGAAAAATGGATTTCGACCAACTGTTTCCAAACTTTCCATGGTGATAGTTTTCAACACACTGTTCCAAAGGCTCCACGGGCACAAAATCCGAATCCGTCTTTTCCAAATCACCCTTAAAAGTCACTGGGGATTTTTCTTACCGGAAATGAGTTTTGGCCAATTGATAGTTCTTAACCCGTTGATCAAATGGATCCACAGGCACCAAACCTGAAACCTCCTCCCGCGACCCCCCAAAATCTTAAAGGTCACTGGGGATTTTTCTTATGGAAAATGGTTTTCGGCCAATTGTTTTCAAACTTTGCAAAGTGATAGTTCTCAACACACTGATCCAAAGTTTTCACAAGCACAAAATTGAAAAATCCCCCCAACCCCCCAAAATCACCTCTAAAAGTCACTGGGTGTTTTCATATGTGTAAGACCTTTGATCAGCGTGTTGAAAACTATCACTGTGCAAATTTTGAAGACAATTGGTCAAAAAACATTTTCCATAAGAAAATTGCTGGGTCCTTTGCCTCTACTTTTTAGTAATATTCAAATATTTTTTAACCTATTTTTCTTGCTTCCTTTTAAATGCAAAACTTATTTAAAACTTTTATTTTTCAGAAAAATAAAAAAAATTAAATTAAAAATCTTTCTAAAAAATATTAAAAAATAGCGAAAAAAAATAGAATTTGAATTTTTTTACCCCATTTTATCCTTTAAAAAATTATGAAAAAACTCATGAAGCTGGAAGTTCTAAAGACACATACCATATATTTTGTTCATTATAACGTGGGCTTGGTTAAAAAATTATAAAAAATTTTTAAATCCTAAAAGAAATTAATTTTCCGCTAAATGTTTAAAAAAAATTGTGCTTTAAACGCGCTTTAAAGACCTTTAATTTGGTGCAAGCAAAACTAAAAAATATTTTAATACGGCTAAGATATTAGAAAAAAAATGAAAAATGTTTATGATTTAATAAAACACTTTACACCCACGTAAATTGAAAAAAAAAACAGGATAAAGCACGTCTTTTTATTCTCGACAAACCTAACTGGGTCACATTTCAAAAAGTGAAAAGGCTGATTAGCCCTCTTTATGCGCCAAAGCCCTTTTAATCTAATCCTGACTGTATCAGACATAGTTTTATTCATTTAAAGCTTTTTAAAACAAATTTTATAATTGATTTTTCTGATTTTTATATTTTCTTTTATATAAATGACTATTTTTATTTTTTATAAAATGCAAAACTAAAGGTTTAAATAGTATTAATACGTATATATATATACATATACGGGGTCCTGCAGCTCACCTCCCGTCTTATGTTGCTCATTTATTATTCACCGTAAAATTATCATATTTTGCAGAGGTTACCTTTAACCCACGGTGCATTTCAGGAAAATAATTTTGGTTATGCAGGGTGTCACAAAAAAATGTGTCGTCACGATGGTGCATTTTTTTAAATGGAACACTGTGAATTTTTTTATGTATTAAGGTACCTCTTGTAGTCATCTATCTTCCTCTAAAATTTTGCCATCATCGGTTCAGTACTTTCAAAGAAAAAAAATAAAATATAATAAAAAACTCCTTTGCACCATTGAATTTTAAAATGAATAAAAATACCAGTGGCTTAGGTCATGTTTGGTTAATTCGAACTGTACAGGGTGTCCAAAATTTAGTGTCAAACTCTTCAAATTTAAAAGCACTTTGTTTTTCTTATTTTAAATATGAGCCCCTGTATATTTTTAGGTCGTTAGATGCAGAATAAAAAAACAAACATTTTTCTAATTATAACCCTATCGAAATTCCTAACACATTAAAAGTTATTCGTTGAAAACTCATTTTGGCATCTATTTCAATAATAATAAGTAATAACATTGAATAAAAATGATAGGTGGCTATGAAAAACAATTTATTAACATTGGAGTTTATTTAACTTACAAAATCTTATTTTGACGTGTTATAAAATTTCGAGTAAATTATTATTACTTATTAATAAATTAATTTAAGAAAAACCTTTAAATGTTAAATAAACCTAATTTTTAATTTTTAATACTTTTGGCTAACATTTATGTAACTTAATCCAATTTCTAGGTAATAATTAACGTTATTAGGAAACTCTTATGTCAATGAATTGTTTTTCATAGCCGCCTATCATTTTTATTCAATGGTATTACTATTAAAATACATGCAAAAATGAATTTTCAACGAATAACTTTTAATGTTTTAGGAATTTCGGTAGGGTTATAATTAGAAAAATGTTTGTTTTTTAATTCTGAATCTAACGACCTAAAAATTTACAGGGGCTCATATTTAAAATAGGAAAAATAAAGTGCTTTTAAATTTGAAGAGTTTGACACTAAATTTTGGACACCCTGTACAGTTCGAATTAACCAAACAAGACCAAAGCGACTGATATTACGTTACTTAATAAGTTTCTTGTTTAATTCTATTAATCAAGCACTACTGGTATTTTTATTTATTTTTAAATTCAATGCTGCAAAACAGTTTTTTTTCATATTTTATTTTTTTTCTCTGAAATTACTGAACCGATGATGACAAAATTTTAGAGGAAGATAGATAACTACAAGAGATACCTGAATATATAAAAAAATACACAGTGTTCCATTCAAAAAAAAAATGCACGATCGTGACGTCACACTTCTTTGTGACACCCTGTATAACCAAAATTATTATCGCTTTAAAACTCTTTATCTTAAAAACCATCGAACAAAAAGAAAAGTTATCGGTTTTATAGTAATGGGATTGCACTTATATATTCCACAATATAAACCTTGAATTTCTTGGATTTTCTTTAATATGTAATATTGTAATGATATATTATATATTTATATATATATATATATATATATATATATATATATATATATATATATATATATATATATATATATATATATATATATATCATATATGCAATACAATATTTATCAAAGAAAAGCCAAGAAATTCAAGGTTTATATTGTGGAATATAAAGTGCAATCCCATTACTATAAAACCGATAACTTTCCTTTTTGTTCGATGGTTTTTAAGATAAAGAGTTTTAAAGCGATTCGCGATGGTATCGTCCACTATTTCTTACAAGAAAATATCTTATAAGAATAAACTAACGTACGTTTGCTCGTTGAGCCGTTCACTGTGGCCAACCACACACGTTACGGCTATTTAGCTGCTTAAGTGAAACACGAAGAAATTTTTGCAATTTTTGTTTTTGTAAATTGTATATTTGTTATATGTTCAGGGTGTCCCAACGATAAAAAAGAATGAGTTTTTGTTTAACTGATAATAATATCTAAAATATATCCATCATAGGGTAGAGATAGCAAACAAGCAAATTTTTTAAAATAGAAGCCAACCATAGTCATAGCTCGGCCCCGTAAACGCAGGACACAAGCAGCTTCTATACATGTTTAGTTAAATGAAAATCACTGTCACACAAAAAAAATAAAGGGGTCTCTGAATTTGACCAGACGCATCCATCTATATGTATTTTGATGCGCTGAATCCAAATCCGAGGTGCGTTTGGTCCAAACCCCCTCAAAATTTTGAGTAAATTGCGAAAAACTGTTCAAAATGGTCAAAAGTTTCAGTTAAGTTCAATAAGAATGATTTTTTTTAATTGAACTCGATCAAGTATGTTTCTTATGTCATTGTATTTTAATAAGCTGAATCTAAATCGGAAGTCCGTTTGGCTGTACATCCTTCAAATTTTAAGTAAATTGCAAAAAAAAACGCTAAAAATGGCTAAAATTGCAGTGAGAAAAATGATAAAAATTTAATTAAACAGGATCAAGTATGTTTTTAGGCATTTCAATAGGCTAAATAAAAAGTTTGTTTGACCCGTACACTCTCCAAATTTCAAGTAGATTCCGAAAAACTGCTAAAAATGGGTGAAAATTTCGAAAAATTGCAGGTATGAGAATAAAGAAAATTTTCTTTGACCTCTAAATTTTGAGTAAATTACGAAAAACTAAAAATGGCTCAAAATTGCAAAAAATTGCAGTCATGAAAATGAAGAAAATTTTCTATAGCAAGATTAAGTATGTCTCTTATGTATTGCAAAACGCTAAATCTAAATGCAAAGTTCGTTTGGCTGTACATACTCCAAATTTACATACTTGATCAAGTTCAATAAAAAAAATTATAACTGTAATTTTTCGCAATTTTTAGCAGTTTTAAAATTTAAAGGGTGTACGGGCCAAACGGATTTCGAATTTAAATTCAGCACATTGAAATACATAAGAAACTTACTTGATCGAGTCCAATAAAAAAAAAAACGTTTTTATAACTGCAATTTTTAGCCACTTTAAGCGTTCTTTTGCAATTTACTTAAAAGTTGAAGGGTGTAGAGCTAAACGAACTTCGGGCGTATCGAAATATGTACATAAGAAACATACTTAATCGTGTTTAATAAAAAAAAATCGATTTTATTGAACTCAACTGAAATTTGGGCCGGTGAAATAGATACCTACAGCAACACTTGCAGAATTTGCAGATCGCCCAAAACAGAAAAAAACTGAAAATATCTAAATTTATTTTTTAATAGCAAGTCTACCACCGTTTTCATGACAAACTTAACTTGAAATTAAAGAGTATTTAAAATTGATAAAATTTGGATATAAAATTAAAAAAAAATAGCAACGCACTTTAATTTACCGTCAAACTGCAGCTTAGATTTCAGCTGATTTTGATTTAGAAAATGGCGCCGTGAGAATACAAAAAGAAACAAAAAAGCCAAAAATCCAAATTCCAAAGATACACACATTAAAACCTTATCGAAACGCTACCAAAACGTTGGATAGCCAACCAATATAATACCTTTATTTTAGTTCATATAAATATTTAAACTCTTCGTTGTTAAAACGTGTTTAATCAGAAAAGTAATTATTTTAAACTAGAATAACTATTTTTTTTATTAGAATGTCAACAAAGAGAAGTTGTAAGTTCCTTTTCTTTTTTAAAACAAAAATAAAGCCTGTTTTACACATACCCAAATTCTTGATAATTTCTTGTCAAGAAATTAAACAATTTATTATTTTATAATTTTTTTTGCTTTACACGTTTTCATTTTCTTAACAATATCTTTGTTTATGCAGTGTTATCAAACACTGACAATTAGCCTTTTTTTAATAAATAAGAGTTAAGTTAACCTGCTTGAAATACCTTTATGTGATTATATTTGTTGTTAATTTTTTGACGTGGTTTTTAAGTGTTTCTTTTTCTTATATAGAAAAGCCACCACAAACATATTTTAGACAAAACAAAACAAAATTTAGCAAAGGACATTTTTAACCACACAATTTCTTATGTTGGTAACTTGGGAAAAAAGCAAATATCACTTAAATTTCCATATTGTCAATAAATTAAAGTACAAAATTGCACTTCTAAATAAATTGAAAATAAATTGTATAGGGTGGGCATATAAGCGAGGTAAGCGGCTGTATCTCAGGACCTGTACATCTGACAACAATGGAATATTTTTTATTATTATAAAAGTGGCCATGAGAAAATTCTGGAAATTATTTTCAAGTTCTGTATTTCACCGCTAGAGGGCGTAACTAAAAATTAAATAAAGAAAACGAATTTTTTTCCGAAAATCCATGTATTAGCATATATTTTTGATAACACTGTTAGAAAGCCTGGAAAATTCTCTATTATTTTGGATTATGGCTCATTAGAGTACGCCCGTTAGTAGGGGTGGGGGAAGCTCTTGAAAGTGTAATCATTAAAATCGGTGTAAATTTTAAACCACTTATTTGATTTCAGCAAATTAAAATTTGTTTGCCAGATAAATAAGGCTGTTTTAAATATCCGTTCTCCTTATCGCTCTACAGTTCCCAATAAAAGAGCTAGAGGGCGCAATTCGTAATAATTCCAGTTTTTTCATTTTACTGCAAAAATTTAAATCGAACGGTATATTTTTGACATCATATTTAAAAAGTAGATAAAATTTGCAAAAATATTGTGAAAACCCGACGATGATATCTTTGCTCGTTTTAAACTTATAGCGAATTAAAGTTTTTTTTGAGTCAAAACTTATGTACCGCCATCTAGCGTTCGGCCATAGAATGTCTTATTAACGTATAGTAGGCGGCAAAAACAAAATAAATTTTCAAATATTATTTTTTGAAACGTCAAGTATTTATTAGATGCTTTTAATTCTTGTCAATTTGGTATCTAAATATTTTTTGCGCGATTTATAAACATTTAAAACGCGTGTGTATAGACAAGCACTACCTTGTTTCAGCACTTTAAACTTACCCCTTTAAAAAGAAAGGGTTTTAAACAGTTTTAATATACGGGACCTTATAGCTCTTGAAAAAACTAACAAAATGGTTTTTTAAATAATCTTTTTATCACAAAACTGAAGGAGTGATGCTTAAAAAAAAACATTTTTCTTGCACTCTAAAAGCGATTCGATGCATTTTTTAAAATATCCTGTTTTATACTTTTTTGCATTGTAATATCGTAAGGGGTGGATTTTTGGGGATTAAAAAATTACAAAATTAAATTAGTAATACTTTTGAGCAGTCACATTTTTTAATTAAAACTCTGTGGTAATATGTTAGTTTTTTTAGGGTAAACAATTTTATATTAAATCATCATAAGGGTTTAGCTTTCAAGGGTTGAAATACATTAAATAATGTTTCAAAAAATAAATGCTTATTTTTTAATTTATATAAGCCTAATTTTATGTGACTTAAGCATTAATATAAAAGTTTTAAAGGTTTTTGCAATAAGGGGTAGTTTTCACCCCTAAAAATAAGAAGCGATCTTCAGCATAACGGAAATTTTGAAGAGGAGGGTAAGTTAAGCTTAAACTCAAATTTTCATGCAAAACACTGTGATAATAAATAAATTTTCAGGGTAAATATATTTTTTTATCATAATAGGGGTTGATTTTTAAGGGCTGAAATATTTTAAATAATGTTTCAAAAAACCAAATACCACTTTCTTAACTTATTTAAGTTAAATTTTACTCAATTTAAGCTTCAATGTATAACTTTATAGGTTTTAGCAACAAAGGGTAGTTTTCACCCCTAAAAAATAAGAAGCGCCCATCGGCATAATATAGATTTGGAAGAGGAGGGTAAAGTAAGCCTAATCCCAAATTTTTATCCAAATTTATGCATTTTGAAAAATTTTCCAGGTATTGCTATTTTTTCAGCTTAATTTTCTAAAGTGACTGAGAAGTTCTTTAAAACAAATAAATACGACGAAATATATAGATGTGCCTATAATAGCTCGTGCACATTTAATTTTTTTTATTTTCAAAAATAAAATGGCAAGCCACCTTTAAAAATAACCCAGTACCATTATTTTTAAACAAGAACAAAAGTAATGCAATCTTTAAATGTAACACCATATACCGTTTGTAGTAAACAGCAGTGAAAATATATCATGCAATTTTTCGATACAAGTTCGTAAAAATTTCACTCTAAAAAATATGGATATAATCAGAAAAATCCGCAGGGCAATATACGATATATCATGTTAATATACCGCATTCTTAAGAAACATGCGACTATAAAACCAAAAACGGGCCTTTATCTTTTTGTTTTGTTAATTTAACGGCCAAAATTTGAAGTTCTGAAAAGAGCAATCTACATAATCGGCCATATGGGGCACTTTTAAAGCGAAGCTATTAAACTTGTTAAAGGCAATACATTGAAATAAAATTTCCAAGATGGTATCGCTCGCATTATGCTTAAGGCAACAATTATAACTATTTTAATATGCCAGTCTGCGTTTAGTCTGCCTCGAATGCCTTAAAATAATGTATCGAACTTCTAATACCTATCAATCATGTAGTTAGAATGAAATACATATTAAATGAAATCATATTGTAGTTTACTTTATTTATTTATTTTAATCAATATATATATATATATATATATATATATATATTTATTAATAATATATATATATATATATATATATATATATATATATATATATATATATATATATATATATAATATATGATATTATATATATATATATATATATATATATATATATATATATATATATATATATATATATATATATATATATATATATATATATATATATATATATTCAATTCATTATGAATTAGGGCTGTTTATCTTGTATTTTTAAAAAATTAAATTTAATATTTTCTTTTTTGTTAATGATTAAATGATTTAGTAAAATTAATTAAATTTATAAAAAGATTCTATATTTAAGTATTATATACACACACCGCAATGGTCTAGGGATATATTTATTTCAATGAGTGTAAACGAGTTTTTATCTTTTTTTAAATTTTTTGGGGTTTGGGTTTAAAATATATTAAGAATATTGATAAGAGATGGGCTTTTTAATGTTTTTTTGTAAAAAAAATGGACTACTTTTTTTACGGTTCAAATGGGATTTTGCAAAAACTTGTTTTTAAATCAAAGTAGGTGGACATATCAGTTTTAAAATTTGAAAATATTGGTCAGTATATTGTAACCCAAAGTAGAGATAGACTCCGTCTGTTATTTATTTATCATGCAAAGACGCCATTTTAAACCCGGGGAAAATGTTGCGAGCTGGGAATGTTAGAAGCTGGAAATAGGCAAGTCGGTTGCTGAAACTCTCCCCCTCCACAGAGCGTAATCTCAAGATTAGGGGCACGTTTCCAAGAAACAGGTGATGTTTCTGAAAAACATCCAGGTCCATCACGGCTGACTCGGCCTGCTCAAGATCGTTTTGGCAAATGGCTAGAAGAAATCCCACAGTAACTGTTCCAGAAATAAGAACGGGTACGCGAAACGCATAATATCGTAATTTAAATTCTACAGTTCGGAACAGATTTGAAGGTGGACTACGTAATAGACACCGAGAACCGACTTTCGAGGAAAACGCCGTTGTTTACTTGGGCAAAAGAACACGAGAATTGGATTTAAAAACAAGGCCCCAGTTCTTAAGATGAATCTCGGTTTGGGTTGCATCGGATTCAAGAAGACTGAGGATATGGAGAGAACCTGGACTACAAAGAGTCTTGGAAAATGTGCAAGAAGTCCACAGTTATGAGGTGGCACAGTAATGGTGTGGGCTGGAATACGACTCGGCGAAAGAACCGATCTCGTTTTGGTTGAACATTTTTTAAACGCTCATCGATATGTGGAAGAGATTCTTCAACCATTTGTCTTACCCCATGCAAGACTTGTTGGACCAGACTTTTTATTGATGCACGACAACGCTCGTCCCTGTCGCTAGACATGCTGCAGCCAATTTTACAAGAAAAAAAATCACCGTTTGCCATGGCCCCTCAATCACCTGACCTAAATCCAATCGGGGGCATGCAGGGGGATATGCTACAAAGAACAGTTTTGCGTGAAAACCCCCAATTCAAGAACCAAAAACAACTGTTTGCTGCGAAAAGTGTGTGCCACAAAATTACCATAGCTCAGGAAGATATGGGCAATTTAATTCTGAGTATGCCAAGAAGGTGTCGCGCAGTGATAAACTCCAGAGGAGGTCATACTCGTTATTAAAATCATCATTATAAAAATTTATATGTTTAGAATATGACTTTTTAATTTTGTTTGATATTTAGTTGAAATAAAAAATGGTTGTACGCCACTGTGCTTTTCTGGTATCTACATTTAATTAAAATATTACATTTTGTACAGAATATGATAAATTTCCATAAATTTTTTTTTTTTGGCCATATATTTTTAAATTCTTTCATTTATATCCCTGAAATAGGGAATATTGTCCTTAGACCATTGCGGTGTGTGTATATTATATTATATATATATATATATATATATATATATATATATATATATATATATATATATATATATATATATATATATATATATATATATATATATATATATATATATATATATATATATATATATATATATATATATATATATATATATATATATATATATATATATATATATATATATATATATATATATATATATATATATATATACAGTAAAGCGCAAGTAAATGCAACATAGGACAATCTTGGACGATTTTGGATGTACCTAAAAACGCCGCACGCATTGCTTATCGATCAATAATCTTCCAGCAAACAATTCAATACGTTTATTTCTGAAATAATTCTTTAGTATCGAACGCTCGACAGCAATAGTTGTACAGTGTCGAATATTTACGACCAAAAAGTTTTTTAATAAAATAATTATTATTAGTAATGGATGTTTACGAACTGAAAAAGAAAATTAAAATATTTGAATGGTATCACCGTGGAAATCCTGTTAGGGGAATTAGGGAATTATTTATTAATTTATTTATAACTAAGCCGACTCCCACGATTTCCACTATTTACCGAGTCATTAAAAACTTTCTGACATTTGGTTGTTTAACTCCTAGAAAACATAAACATGATAGTGCCCCAGAAAAAAAAAACCAGGAAAGGAAAATGAAAGAAATTATGGTAGTGACAAGTGTTATTAAAAATCCTACAGTTTCCATTAATACAATTGCAGAACAGGTTGATTTGTGCAAAAAATCCAGTGGGAAGAGTGCTGAAAAAAATTTATACCGCTCCTACAAAGTAAGAAAAACCCACGAAATTAACCCTGATGATCATTTTAGACAAATACAATTTTTAAAACTGTAATGGAAATGAAAAATAACAATGCATTTATAAAAACATTGTTTTTACTGATAAATCGACATTTCCACTTCATGGTCTCACCCAACGATTTTTTTCTCTGGGGTCACTAAAATCAGAAATTTATGGTTTCCAGGAGAATAGGGCTATTAATCTACAAAAATTACAATTACAAATTGAGAATTCTTTTAGGATTATTACCCTTAACATTCTAGCAAATATCAGAAGGCGTTTTTATGACAATCTTGGTAATTTTGTGGCTCAAAGAAGGTGGTTTATTTGAGCATCTTTGATAACTTAAAGAGTTTTTTGTATATTTTATGAATGCACATTAAATTATTTTCTTAAGAATATCTTCTACGTTTCATTATTTATTAGAAAAAATTATTTTATTTTATTAGGAAAAACTGTTTGGTTTTTAAGACCGCAGCAAACGTTGCGGTCTCGTAAGCAACTAATTTTAAATTTATGGCTTATAAAAAAAATCAGATCGAAGTCGGTTGACGCTAGCTAGGCTCTTGTTACTTGCCTACAAACACTGCATCCTCTAACTGAAAATAAAAACGTAGTACACAACTAAACTGGGCAGATAATTCTTCCGAATTTATCACCGCATTCCCCACCAGTCCCAACCAAAAATAAGCCAACTAAGAAACGAGACGGAAATTGAAATGCAAGCCACAAAATTATTATTGGTATTTTAGAATTGGGTTCATCCAAAATCGTCCAGGAGCCTCCTATGTTCGCAGTACGGTGCGCTTTACTTAAATATATATATATATATATATATATATATATATATATATATATATATATATATATATATATATATATATATATTCAATTCATTATGAATTAGGGCTGTTTATCTTGTATTTTTTAAATATTTTTTAAAAAATTAAATTTAATATTTTCTTCTTGTTAATGATTAAATGATTTAGTATACCTAATTACAATTTATAAAAAGATTCTATATTTAAGTATTTTTTAGGTTTATTTAAATTTTTAGATGGTTCCAGAAATTTATAAAATTCAATAACTTTGTTTTTTAATTTTTTGGTGCTGTTTGTGATCCACTTCCATAAACTGAAATGAAATATTGAACTTTTAAATAAATTTATAAAGAATAGATATTTTTTAGAACTGTTAAAGAAACGTAATAACTTATTTTAAATAAAATTTCTATCAATAGCGATATGGAACTTCTGAGTTGTTAAATATCTTTTTTTAACCTAAATTTTTATCTATATAGTCACAAAAACTTCGTAAAATTAGTATATTGAATTTACTTGTTATTAATAAATAATTATTTATCAGTTGTAGTGGTTTTATTTTTGCCAATATTCACATGAAGAATGGTTTATCAAAACTAAGTGTTAATTTAAAAGATTAAAGCTAGTTACTCCAAAATATCAATATCATGGTATATATATATATATATATATATATATATATATATATATATATATATATATATATATATATATATATATATATATATATATATATATATATATATATATATATATATATATATATATATATATAACAGTAAAGCGCACCGTACTGCGAACAAAGGGGGCTCCTGGACGATTTTGGATGATGAACCCAATTCTAAAATACCAATAATAATTTTGTGGCTTGCATTTCAATTTCCGTCTCGTTTCCTTAGTTGGCTTATTTTTTGGTTGGGACTGGTGGGGAATGCGGTGATAAATTCGGAAGAATTATCTGCCCAGTTTAGTTGTATACTACGTTTTTTTATTTTCAGTTAAGAGGGTGCAGTGTTTGTAGGCAAGTAACAAGAGCCTAGCTAGCGTCAACCGACTTCGATCTGATTTTTTTATAAGCCATAAATTTAAAATTAGTTGCTTACGAGACCGCAACGTTTGCTGCGGTCTTAAAAACAAACAGTTTTTTCCTAATAAAATAAAATAATTTTTTCTAATAAATAATGAAACGTAGAAGATATTCTTAAGAAAATAATTTAATGTGCATTCATAAAATATACAAAAAACTCTTTCAAGTTATCAAAGATGCTCAAATAAACCACCTTCTTGAGCCACAAAAAATTACCAAGATTGTCATAAAAACGCCTTCGATATTTGCTAGAATGTTAAGGGTAATAATCCTAAAAGAATTCTCAATTTGTAATTGTAATTTTTGTAGTTTAGCCCTATTCTCCTGGAAACCATAAATTTCTGATTTTACGTGACCCCAGAGAAAAAATCGTTGGGTGAGACCATGAAGTGGAAATGTCGTTTATCAGTAAAAACAATGTTTCTTATAAATGCATTGTTATTTTTCATTTCCATTACAGTTTTAAAAAATTGTTTTGTCTAAAATGATCATCAGGGTTAATTTCGTGGGTTTTTTTATTTGGGAGCGGTTATTTTTTCAGCCTCCCACACTTTTCCTGCCGTTTGTTGTAAATGGAAACTGTAGGATTTTTAATAACTTTACACCAAAATTTCTTTCATTTTTTCCTTTCCTTTTTTTTTTCGGGGGCATATCATGTTTATGTTTTCTTGGAGTTAAACAACCAAATGTCAGAAAGAAAGACTCGGTAAATAGTGGAAATCGTGGGGTCGGCAGTTATAAATAAATTAATAAATAATTCCTAATTCCCCTAACGGATTTCCATGGTGATACCATTCAAATATTTTAATTTTCTCTTTCAGTTCATAAACATCCATTCTAATAATAATTATTTTATTAAAAAAACTTTTTGGTTAAAATATTCGACCTGTACAATATTGCTTGTCGAGCGTTCGATACTAAAGAATTATTTCGGGAAATAAACGTTTAATTGTTTTAAAGATTATTGATCGATAAGCAATGCGTGCGGCTTTTTGGGTTTCATCCAAAAAATTAAATTTTTATTTCCCTTATTGCGCTTTACTGTATATATATAATATTAATATTTTAAGTAACTTGCAGTATTACCTGTAGATTTGTATGAAGCATTTGATACGGTAAATCATACCATACCATACTATTGGATACATTATTTTTGGTTTAAAAGATATTAAAATAAAAGAAACCAATAGATTTTAATAAGTGGGGTATTACTACAAATCTTTAATTTAAAAATTTAATTAAATAATGTAAATAAAAAAAATTAATTACCTTTTAAAATAATTTAATATGTTTTAAATAATGAAGGGGTTATAAAAAATATATTACAATTATCAGCATTTATTTTAAACCAGTGACGTATACTTGGAAGGGCCAGGGGGCCCAGGCCCCTTCATTTTTGGAACAGATTAATTAATTTAGGTAATTAAATTTTTTATCTACATTATTTAATTAAATTTTTAAATTAAACATTTGTAGTTAATTTAAGCCACAATTTAAACATACTACATACATACTACAACTTGGTTTTATAGTAGCATATAATATAGTATGGTATAATTTACCGTATCAAATTCTTCATACAAATCTAAAGGTTATACTGATATAGGCCTATAATTATATCAGTCATATGGTTTGCCATTTAAGAGATATAGTAAAATCTGTGCAATTTTTACATTTTTAGGGAAAATTCCTGTATTTAAAGATATGTTTGTCAAATAATGTTAAAGCCAATTTGACGGCTTTTACCTAAATATTATTAAATCCACTGGCTTTTAAAATATTAGGTTTGGCTACTACATTTTTTATCTTATTTATTGTTATGTGATCCTCATCCAAGAATAATAAATTTTGGTTAGAATATTCATTAAAACTCCTGATATATGGAACTTTGTCCAAAAGTCGTTGAGCAACATTAATAAGATGGGTATTTATTTCTTCTCATATTGGTTTTTTATTTTTAATTTTAGTTTTTATAATTATTAGTTGGTGATTATTAACTTTCTGTTTCTAACATAATTTATTTATCAATGCTTTTTTTATTATTGCTTTTGCGATTTTATTACATCGATTGTAATTATTTATGTATTGTTGATTGTTTTGGTATTTTTTTCATTTTTTTCACGATTTTTATTATTTCTTGCTAAATCCATTTATAAATTATTATTATTTATTCCATTAATATCACCTAAAAACCGGCAATTGTGCACATTATAAAAATTCTTAAAAAAAGGGTATTCCAAACAGCCATTGCAGACCAAAGTTTTTTAATAGAAACCTCTTTACACAGAGTGAGTTTTTACGATATGTTGAAAACAGTTTTAAATACTTTTACCAAATTTTGGTGACGTCGTAAGTATAGGGGAGGATATATGTTACGTTATTTTTAATGTTTTTGCCTTATCTTCTTTTAAGGGGCGTGTTTATCTTTAGAATTTAAAATAATCTCGGGAGTATCTTTAGATTTAAAATGCTTTTTATTTTAAAATACGAATCTATGTAAAAACTAGGTTTCTATGCAATTTAGGTCAGAAAAAATAACCATTTTAATTTGTTTGTACATACCAATTTAAAATAATTTTAATACAAATGTTGATATTACTAAAGCTTGAAATAATACCGGTTTACAACTTAACAACAAGAAAGGTCCTAAAAGAGATGAAAAATTAGGTTCATCTATCTATTCATCTAGCTATCTTTATAAGTAGTGCTTAAGAGGACGTCTGTACTATTGTCCAATTACCGGACTAGGATGATTACTTAAAGTTATCGAGACTATCGTTGTAGACGAGCAACTACAAAATTTTAAGAAAGTTCTCTTAATATACGATCATGCATTTTTTAATACCGCTGATGTTTTTGGTGCATGTACTATAAAAGGTTCACACTTGGGTTCACCTTTTTTTCTAATATTTATATACCTTTGTTGATGACGTACAAAAATAAAGGCCTGAAGATTTTAATGATTACAATATTAATAAACTATTTAAAACTTTTTGAGTGGCTAGACATACTATTTTACAGTTTTAGAACCTTACAAGTACTGAAGTACCGAAAACTATTTATTTTAGTCTGGTACCTAAAAGACTGTTGTGTAATTTGGTCACCATTTAATAAAACTTAAGTAAAAGGAAAGGGTTGATAAGTATATGATAAGGTGCGTTTAGACCTGAGCACGCACGCACTGATCCACCGCGAATGCTCAAGTGTAAACGGTTATGCGCGCACGCTCACGCTGTGTGTTTCTATGCGCGAATAGCTTCGGCGCGATCCATCGGCTGTCGGTCTCGATCGATGCTCAAAAGAATTAATTGGTTCGCGAACGTCCAGTTTGAACGGGGTTGGGACTGTTGGAAGTATCTACGAACGCACGTACTTCAACGGGCGAATTAGTTTAATTTGAAAATGGAGTGGAGTAACACCAAAGTTTTGCTTCTATTGCAAGAATTCGAAAAACTTCCTATATTATGGGATGTGAGGAACCAAGAATATTACTCTAAAACAAAAAAACAGGATGCTTGGCAAGCATTTGTGAATAATTTAAATATTGCAAATTTAGATAGTGCAGAAGCACAAAAAAAGATAAAAAAGTCTCATGGGATCGTTTCGCCGTGAAAAAAGTAAAATTAGGGCCAGCATTGGAACTGGAAAAGGTATGTACATGCATATGTATACCGCGTGTTGCTCTGCCGGGCGGTACAAAGAAAATCACATGTAAATTTTCAATTAGTAAAATATTGGCTCTCCTAATTATTTTAGACAAAAATGTTATTTAGATATTTTGTGGAGCACAAAGAGTTGTACCCAATGTGCAAGCTTCTTTATTATTTCACCAAACCCCAACCAATACAAATTCTGATCCAAATTTACATCCCTTTTCTGAGAGTTAAACAAAACTATTATTTTTGTTAAGAATTTTTTTTTTCAGCTCAATGTTTTTTTAATACTGTTTAATTGTTTTTTTTTTATTTTGATAATTTATGCATGTGATATATGAACTGTTTAATAAAAATAAATTAACAACCCAAATATACATACCTTTATATAATTTCTTTCACGAAGCACTTCCACTATGGCTTGACAAACTTCAGGAATAATGTAAGAGATAGAAGATTTTGAGACTCTGAAAAGATATTGTAAGCTGCTGTAGGAGTCTCCAGTTGCCAAGAAACGCAAAGTCAGTGCTAGACGTTCTCTTGGTAATATTGAGTTTCTATAATTTGTATCCATTTTAATAATTTTGGGAGCAGATATTTGAAGTCAGTTTTTGTCATTCTTGTAAAATTTCGAAATTGATCATAACTGTTATCTGTCACTAACTCGCGTAATAAAGTATTTTGTCTGTTGCGTAAAAATTGAGTTTCACCAACGACGAGGTCTCGTTTACGAGCTTCTTCTTTTTATCAAATTATACATTAAAATAAATGCACCCGCCATGATTTCATCGTCGTCTTCCATTATTAACGCACTCCTGCGAACCACTGGATTAGCTTGTGCGTCGAAATATACATAAACCTATTTAAACGCTTTTCGCAAACGCAAACGAATGCGTGCATGGATGCTCACTGCGTACGTACTCAGGTCTAAAAACACCTTTACCTAATCAGCGAGATACCCTGAACTTTCCACGTTCGTTCTTTCATCATGTAGCGCATTGATAGGTGTTCCTTTCCCTCCTTACCCCCAATATTTTTAATCTCGTGTTAATAAATTTGGTCTTACTATACTTAAGACATCCATAGTATATTAGTACGTAGGCTTGAGGTCTTCGTGGACTGTCTTAAGATAAAAAAAAAAACGGCGTAATAGACAGTCAAACTTGTTTCATGCCTCATCGCGCAATTCCTTACTGATTTGTTCTTAGTAAATAGAAGCCATATTCATCATAATGTAAAGAAACAAGATGTGTGCGATAGCCTAAAGAAAACTCGTACCCTAACTGAGCTGATCCCAATCCGCCATGTTGTGTTTTGTTTGTTTATATTAGGTTACCCAATTTTAATGCAGCAAACTTTTGAATTATCGAAGTTAATGTAAAATTTATTAGGAACGCCGGGTTGCAGTGCAAAAAATTGCCATAACTGAAGTGATAAAACAAAAAATGAAAGTATACCTACAATACTTTCTAATACCAAAAGAGGAAAAAGCTAAGCAGTAGATTGATTTTTGTGAGCGTAAAATAAATGTCAAAAGGAATATGTTTTGCATTTATTAAATTTACTTTAAGTGTTTCAATCATTCTAAAATTAAGGCAATTGCTTTTGTCCTGATTTACACATGGTTCAGCAACAGTCTGTCCAGTATATTTGAAACCCGAGTGTTTAATTTAAAAAAAAAACGCTTATTGAGCTTAAAACTTTTATACGGCTTAAGTATTATAAAATATGGTAATAATGTGGGCTTAAACAGCGGAATAAACCACTGTTTTATCCTACATTAATACCAGATATAGATAAAAACAAGTCGTATATCTTTTTATCGTCATGTGCAAAAAGTGACGTGACAAAAATCCTTTAATTTTAATTCGACCATATTATGGTTAAATTGTAATTTAATGTCGTTAATTATTAACTTATTTTAAAACGTTTAGTGACATCATTTGATTAATTGCACATAAAACTTGGTTAAATACTATGTACAGGGTCTTTAATTATATTTACGTGGCTTCTGAGGCCTTTATTTTTGGAGACAGAAAAAAATGTTTTATATAAAAATTGTAGGATTTTTTTCCATATTATCTTTTGAAGTTATCAGTAAAAAAATATCGCAATAAAAAAATGGAAAAATATAGGCAACTCAACTTTTTTAAATGAAACACCCTGTATATTATGCGCTACAACGAAATATCTTTTTTTTTCTGATTTCAAATATATATATATATATATATATATATAATATATATATATATATATATATATATATATTATATATATTATATATTAATATAATATATATATATAATATATATATATATATATATAATATATATATATATATATATATACATGATGATATTTGGATGAACCACTTTTGAGATATTTTAGGTTAAATTATTAAAAAAATTTAAAAGTTTCTCATTAGTATCGAGAAAGCCATGGAAACAATAAAAGTGTTATGTTGCTGAATTTGGTGAGGGTTTTCTCTGGAAAAATAATGTTTATTTTTGTGATTAAACATTCCTGCTAAAGTGAAGGAAGACTTGTCGGTGAATGGAATTTTATTTAAAAACTTTGGATCCTGCTGCATAAACCTAGCTATTTCCAATGCATACTTAGGTTGGTCCTGCATGTTTTGTTCAGGAAGATTCTAAACGGACATAAATTTAAAAGGATAAATTTGAAAAATTTTAAGGTTAAATAAATTTTATAATCTGTTTTATTTAGTTCAGATGCCGCATTGGGATTGATATTTCAGGATTTTCTAAAATATTAAAAGTAGTAAGTGCTAGTCCAATAGAAAAAGTATAATAATTATCCTGAAAAAACGAGGATATCCAAATCTTTGTTTTTATTTCGTGCTGCAGTCCTTTTCTTCATTTTAGTATTGTTGATTACGCTTGAAGACACCGATACGTCACGGTTTTATACGGGTTTGCCATAAGAGACCGTGACGTTTCGGTGTCATTCTAACAGCGTTCGGAGTCTACCATAAAAAAGACGCATAATAGCGATTTTTTGTTCTTCTGAATAGCCCATCGACAAAAAAACAATACAAACTACTTTTAATAGTTAAAATGATAAATTTCAACTTTTTTTAATATCAATACGCCAAATTTATTAAAACAATTTTATTGTTTCCATAGCTTTCTTGATACTAAAATGTTTTTTTTTTCAATTTATTTATATTTTAAGCTTAAATATCTCAAAAATGGTTTATTCAAATATCATCAATGTATATATATTTGAAATCAGAAAAAAAAGATCTTTTATTGTAGCGCATAATATACAGGGTGTTTCATTTAAAAAAGTTGAGGTTGCCTATATTTTTCCATTTTTTTATTGCGATATTTTTTTACTGATAATTTCAAAATATAATATGGAAAAAAATCTTCAATTTTTATATAAAACATTTTTTTCTCTCTTCGAAAATAAAGGCTCCAGAAGCCACGTAAATATAATCAAAGACCCTGTATATATAGGTGCTTAACAGAAGCAATCCATAATATGTTCTTCAACATAATACTGACTACGAAGATATGTTTAAGTAAGAGTGTTTATTTGCTTTTATTTCAATTTATAAGCTATTTTTTCGTTTACAATAATTTAAATAATCAATAAATATTGCCATTAACTGAAAGAGTCTTCTTGTAAAAATTGCACTTGGGTTTTGGAGTTAAACATTTTTATTTTATTTCCATTTTTAAATTGTTAAAAATCATTTTATTTTATAAGTGATTCCACATGTACCTACCTTGTAAATATTCCTTTAAAAAGAAAATTGCTTTTGTTACATAATCAGTATTTAATGTCCAAAGTTTTTGAATACACCTGTCACAGTTTATTTCGCACCTAAAAAATCGATTCACTGACTTTAAAAAATGTAGAAGTGGTATAGTTTGTGCAAGCTAACATTTTAAGTTGGCTCAAATGAATCAGACGATTTTAAAAACAAAAATCACTAGACTCAGCATCGAGCCGATTGGCCTTAATCACCCAGTAATGAATTAAAGGCGTTTCAATTTTTCTATTAATTTTTTTTTGTGTTTGGGTGTGTTATTTCGTTTTTTAAAATAGTTAGTGGGATTACAGATTTATGTGCATTATGTTTTTTTTTTGGTGTGGACTATTTGACATTTTTTTTATTTCATAATATATTTTATTTTGGAGTAAATTTAAGTTATTTTTATTGGTTTTAAGAAAAAACCACTTAAATAGATATTTTTTAGAGTATGAATGACCGTGATTACTGTATCTCCAATTCGGAAAAGTTTCGAAACCCACTTCAGAGCAGTGATGAGTCAAAGGTATAAAAATATAACCTAATATATATTTTTTGCAAAATGATGCTATATTCAGAATAGTGATCTTGCATAAGGTATAATTAATTGTTTTAATAGTATCTTAATCTAAAGAGACATCCCCAGATGTGTAATATGTTTCAAAAGGTAAATAAATTTATGTATGTATTTTTAGGATCCCAGTCATGCATTAGACGATAACTCCTATTTGCAAAGCGTAGTGGCAGTGAAATAAATTATCTATCTTAAGACATCTTTAAAAATAGTAAAATTTCATAATAAGGGATATCGAACCATTTTTATAGTGAGATATACCATCAGGATATTTTCATTAGACTGTAAAATTGAGAATTTTCCTGCAAATATAACGAAACCTAACAGGTCTATTTGATATTCAGAAATAGTGTACACTATTCTACATTTTTTTTGCGTACCTAAGCGTTCTTATTAATGGTGTATTTTAGGACTAAGAATGTACAAAAAGTGTAAAATAGTGTAAACTATTTCTGAATAACAAACACCTAATAAATAATTATTAATCTGCACTATATAGGCTTGTTCTAATGTCAGTAATACTATGAAAATATAGGCACTGCTTCAGATTCCTTAAATTTTTTCAATGTTGTTTTTCGATGTAGCAGAAACGGAACTTTTTATATTGTGGCTTAGCGGAAATGATAGTTTTTAATAAAATATTATGGCCAAACATCAAGCTTTTACAGTTTATGCAAATATATGGACATGAAGAAAAAAATATCAATAAATTTAGTTATTGTAATTTACACAACAATTTTTTTAAGATAATAAAACGTTAAAACTCTCCTTCCTCAGTACGGTCCTAAATAAAATTTTCGTATCAGCCAACTTTAAATCTGAAAAACAAAATTTACTAATATGTAGGGATATTTGCATTGCGAACTTAAAAATGTTAGCTTTGCATGAAGTTTAGCTGCAGTTTGAAGTGGTGAATTCGACAGGGATTGGTTAATAACGATATAGTACACAAGGTAATATTTAAATTTTTTGATAATTGTTCTTGCACAATTCTGTAAGAGAAAAACAGAAGTTTGACATAATTTGATTGCGGTAGCGAAAAACAATTTTTCTTGTTAATGTGATAACGTAAATGTGTGACTAAACAATAAGCCCTTAAAAAATATATTTTTTAATAAAATAATAAAATTTTTTAAATAAAATAGTGTCACAGAAGAACCAAGTGATACAGGGTATCCCAAAAAATGTAAAAATTTTCGGATTTGGATTTGAAAAAATTTGACTTTTTTCTTGTGTTATAAAACACTTTCTATGTGTGTCTTTATCGGATTAATACGCCTCACAACTCTATATATTGAACTCCGCAGACGGAAGGGCGATACGGGTTTTTTAAATGAAATAAAAAAATATATTTTTTAATAAAACTCAGGTGTATTTTTGTGCCAAAATTTAGAGCATATTTTGTTACTTTAAATTTCATGTAAATTGTCAATTTGAGCCCATTTAATAAGAATGTAAATATTTAAACCTTTGTCTATAACTTAAGAGTTTCTATTCCGATTTAGTAAGAACTTATTAACAACTTTATGTGCAAAAATTTAAATTTACAAAATTCGTAATTTTAAAGCTATCACTGCTATTCCCGTCATTTAATTTATACGTCAGTTTAATTAAGACAAAAAATTTCTCAAGGTCAAATATCGTTTAACAGATGTTCCAGATCAGCGACGTCGTACGATATTAGGTATTTGTATGTGAATATTTGAGTTGAGTAGCAGATAGGTGTATCACACCATATTTTATATATTGTATATAAGTTAAATAAAAAACTTGTGTACATTTATTCTTTTCTTTGTATCATAAATAGTAATAGTCTTTTTACAGGGCGTCCTTAAAAACTTTTATTTGCATCTATGTATTAAGTTCACCTTTAGCAGACAGCGGGGTTAGTCTGCAACTGCTTATAGAGCGGAAGCGCAACGATAAACAAGTTGCTCCTCCATTCTTTTTAAAAGGTTTTATCTTTTAGAAAAAGAAAAACAAATATTTTTTTGGTGTCAAAAGGAAGCTTACAGAAAATGTGTTTCACGACTTCTTTCTTGAATTGTGGGAAAATAGTTTGGGTTATAAAGTTAACCATCATGTACGTTGTCAAAAATGTTTTATCAAATCGATGCTTGCAGGAAGTTTTTACTATTTTTTTAAAAGCTTTAAATTTGGTTTATCACAAGATTCTAGCATTAATTTTATACCCCAATGATTTTGGTTAAGATGCTTCGAACGTGGTTTTACTTACCTTTCTTGACTGAGAATATATCTGATAAACTAAATACAATAATACAATAATACAATACTTGATAAAACTCTCTTATCTTGTGCATAAAACCAAGCGATATTTTAGAAGTTAACCCAAATTATTCCGTTGCTAGCATTTCTGTAATGTTCATGTTAGTAGAAAATATAAATCTTTTTTTTGACAATAGCTCTATAGTTTCTAAAAATTAAGCACAATTTTTTGGTCTTGTCTCGTGGATTATAAGTAAGGGTGTAATGATCATTTTAATTTTAAATTAGGTATCGGTTACTACGGTATTAAAAATTATATATTTTCATAGACACTCTCTAAGCAATGATATCAAAAATTGCTTTGTGATTTTTTAGTTCTTGTTTCTATTTTTGGATTAGTCTTCTTGTTTTCCTCACATATTTTTCTATCCTTTTTTCTGAATTATATTTCATATATTTTAAATTGCTGTATAATAAATGCTTTTTGGAAAACCTTATTTTAAGTACTTAAGTAAATATATTTACTTACCTAAAGTGATTTTTGTATATTCAATTTCAATAAATAAGATCGTTGATTTTAAAAGCACCTAATGTAGAATGCATGTAAGGCTTTCTTATGACAGGCTAAAATTCAGCCTTTTATAAGAATATATATATATATATATATATATATATATATATATATATATATATATATATATATATATATATATATATATATATATATATATATATATATATATATAATATATATATTATATATATATATATATATATATATATATATATATATATATATATATATATATATATATATATATATATATATATATTATTATTATATATATATATAATATATATATATATATATATATATATATATATATATATATATATATATATATATATATATATATATATATATATATTTTATTACTCTTACAGTATACCTGATGTTTTTTAGAACATTTTCTATGGCATTAAAAAATTGGCAAACAAATCTTCGGATAGTTACGAAGATCACGATTTTTTAATCGTTGGTAAAGGATTTAATTAAAATTAAAAATAATATTTGAGTATGTTTCCTAAAAATATATATATCATTTTTCTTAGAAATGAATAAATTAATTGTAATTTATTATGTCAGTGACCTCTGAAATGGTCTAATACATGACCCTTTCATTTGTTCATCCAATATTTTAAAATACCAACGTCCATTTTAAAGATGTTATTAATTATATGTTGTTAAAAGCTTTTTATTAACGTAGATCGATGGATTAGTTTTTGGAACTTTCTCTTTAGGCGGTTTAAAATGTATTATTAAAAGATTTTATATTTTTTAAGATATGAACACCTACTACAAAGCAACAGTAGTGGATTTAGTATCTGTAAGTTGGTAACTACTACTAAGAAATCATCAAATGTGAACTCAATTAAAATAAAAGTGCCACCTACCTACTTCGTATCTGTCCAAAAAGTTTGCCAATTTTTTTTTACATTAGGGGATAAAACAAAAAAAAAACTGAAAGTTTATATACTTAATAATTTCGTTTATTATTAATTTTGAAAGATAACATTTTACATCACACTTATTATATCTTAACTAATAAAATGCCAGTAATATTACTGATTTTAATTTGGTGCAAGGAAAATTTTGCTATATTCAGTCGTTTATTACTTACATTACGATTTTGTTTACGAATATATCAAAATTTTCATTTATTTTTTACTATATAAATATTTTTATTAAATAATATAAATTAACTAGAAATTTAGTTAAATAAAATAACTACTCTAACAATAATGGCACATTTATACTAAAAAAACCAGCTGACAGATAACAAAATCCATCACTGTCACTTATTGGAACAGATCCAAGTTTCTTTTATGGTGTGCCCCTTTTTAGTATTTAAGTTTAAAAATACTTTTAACACAGATTAATTATATTATGGGCTAGATCCTTTTATATATACAAAATTAACAAAAAAAAACTATTGAAAATTAATCCAAAAAATTATCTACGGTAATATTTATCCTGTGCTAATAGTACTTTTACAAATTGTTATTCTTTATACACACGTATATTATAACTCTTAAGTATTATAAAATGCGTAAATAACGGGTTTAGTGTAATTTTTTTACAGATTTATATACAAAATACACCCATTAAAAAACTAATAATAAAAGAATAGATTCGATATGTCTGCACTTTTAACGTGCGTTATTGATCTATTTATGTACAGCTTTCAGCTAAAATTTTAGGACTGTACAGCTTGTTTGCGTTTAATTAAACTAAAGCTAATGTTTAAAAGAGATCAGATAATGCAACAATTGTATGAACTGGTATCTTGGAATACCCCTAAAATTATGAAACAAAACTAGAGTACATAACATCAAGTCCCGAAAATTTAAGGGCGCTTAAAAATTCTTGACACGTGTGACTTTTGTTCTGCAAAGAGAAGAGCTTTTAAAATGAGAAAATTTGAAAAAAGGGGCCAAGTGCAAGAATATTTAAAGCTCTTTACAGGAATTTATAAAAAGTGTGAAATGATCGAGTCTTACTTGTCACTAAGGTCATATAACGAAAAGACCTGTCAAAAATCAGTGATCAATCCAGAAATAAAAAGACACAACCGAAACAAAAAATTACAAAATACAAAAAGGGGAAGTTTGAAAAAGAAAAATTAGGACACTTTTCAAAAAAATACTGAGCACGTTTCGAGTGACCTCACAGTGTAAGGATGTGAAGATTATATCATGTTTTAGATCGCTGGCGTTGCTAAAGTTATGCCTTTTTAAAACTTCTGGCTTAACTATGAAAATTGTGTATAATTTATATTTCCAAAAATATACCTACACAATATTAATTATGTTGAGAAATGACAATGTTGACAAATTTAATTTATGCCTCTTATCGTATGGGTCGCGTTATCGCATTAGTGACATCAAGAACGTTATAATACAGACGATAGTAAATTGGAGTTATATTTTAAAATCCACTAATCCTCATTAATAAGGTAAATATCGTCACGGATATTTATCTACTGGCGTTTCTCACTCAAAAATTACTTTTTTTTTCTCTTTTTATAAATCGCTTTTATTTTTTTATACACACTATTTAATTTTTTACAGAAATTTACGTACAATTTAAATTTTGGCTACACTCCGTAAAGTACGACTTTTTCTAATATATTTAAATTATTTATCAATTTAACTAGAAATCTTGACAAATAAAAAATAGGGCATTTTAAATTGGCTTGTAATGTGAAACAATATTTTTATAATTTATATTTTTACTAAAATAACTTATTTAATATTTTAAAACCACTATAAGTTAATTGTTATCAGAGAGTTTATTTTAAATAACCTGAGCCCTAGATGTTGATTCCGTAAACATTAAATTTTATAAAATTTACAGAAAAATGTATAGACATTGGTTGGACGACTTAAAATAGAACATGTTGGTTCTATGACAAACAATTCTGTATCCGTTATTTTCATCGTTAATGTAATTATGTCTTTTTTATCAATAGTCATCTATTAATAAATTTAAAAAGACCTTGATTTAGCGATATGTAGCTAACTTTTATGAGTTTATTATACTAAAACAAATCCTAATATTTTTTTATTAAATATATTAAAACCACCTATCATTTTTTAAATAATGTTGAGTGTGTTCTTTTTTGATAATAATAACTTTAATTTGGCAACCAACCAATATATTTCAAATCTAATATAATCCATTTTTCTTTTCACTATAATTTTCTAAAGGACATGGCAGACATAACATGGGATTCTGGCTCTCGAACATTTTTTAAAAATTTTAAGTATGTTGTTTCTTAGATTAATAGGAACATTTTTTAAATGGGACACTTTTGTACAGGCTTACAGGGTGGCCCAAAAAATCACTAAGAAGTTCAAGCTTAACTGTTTATTAATTCCAATATGAACGCATAAAAATAGTGAAATTTTATCTAAATTCAACGAAATAACATTTTATGTATTTGTTTAGAGTTAAAATATTTTGATTTAACATTTAACACATACAGGGTGCTCCAGTATCGAATAAATAATATAAATTATGCCAATTAAAATGTTAATATCGTGATATATTTGTATATATTCTTAGAAATTATACATTTCTGACAGCTTATTAAGGTAAATTTAAGTTAAAATATTTTGGTTTATTGTTCCCACTATACAGGGATGTTTGGAATTAAAGATTTTTTTTTGTTTGTTTCCACAAGATATTTTGTGACATATAAAGAGGTACATAGTTTTAAAATTGGATATTTTTCTGGCAATTTTTCAATGGAGGTATAATAAAATTAAGCTACCCATAACTAAAATAATTTTTGTGTACACCTACAGGGTGAAGTATCTAGGAGGTTTCATTCACCATGTCTAATAAATTTTTAGGTTAAGTCGTTTTAAAATTGTTTGCCGTGCAAAAAAATACTAGTGTAAAATTACTTATTAATAATTTAGTATTGTTCATTAAATTATTTATTAATTTATATAAGTATTAGCTTAAAATTTCGAAAACGCAAAATTAGCTTGCGTTTTTGACTTGAAACACAAGAAACTGGCAAAAGTAAAAATTCTGAAGATATATACAAATATGTCATGAAATTAACATATTACTTGGCATAAACATGTTTATTGCTACGATACTGAAGCACCCTGTATGCGTTAAATAGCAAATCACATTTTTTGACTCTAAGCAAGTAGGTAAATTATTTTTTTGTTGGAAAACAGAGTTTTCATTGTTAAGTAAGACTTATTCTAAAAATATAGGTAAATCTAGGAGACATGGTGAATGAAACCTTCTAAATATTTCACCCTGTAAGTGTACACGAAAATTATTTTAGTTATGGGTAGCCTAACTTTATTATACCTCCGGTAAAAAATTGTAGATTTTACCGTGTACCTTTTTCTATGTCACAAAATATCTTGTGAAAACAAACCAAAAAAAAATCTTGAATTCCAAATATCCCTGTATATTTGAAACAATAAACCAAAATATTTTAATTTAAATTTACCTTAATAAACCGTCAGAAATAAAAAATAAAAATATAGAAATAAAAATATATACAAGTATATCCCGATATTAACATTTTAATCGACATAATCCATATTATTTATTCGATACTGAACCACCCTGTATGTGTTAAATGTTAAATCAAATTATTTTAACTTTAAAAAAATATATAAAATATTATTCCGTTGGATATGGACGAAATTTCACTATTTTTATGCGTTTATATTGGAATTAATAAACAGTTAAGCTGCAACTTCTCAGTGATTTTTTTGGCCACCCTATAGTCCTGCAGAAAAATGTCTCACTTAAAAGATGTTCCTATTAATCTAGAAAACAACATACTTAAATTTAAAAAAAATCGTTCGAGAGCCACAATCCCATGTTATGTGTGCCATGTCCTTTTATATTTAAAGCACTAAACTAATTTTTAAATAAATTTAGAGTACCGCGTATGGAAAAAGTTTTAGCAGGGTAAAATTAAAATAAAAAAATACTACTTTACTATGTACCGCGTATTCCCAATTAGGTGCAGACACTATTGCTCACGGTTTATAAGTTACTTGGGTGGTGTAACTTGAAAAAAAAAAGGAGAATTACCGTAAGTATTGCTTTTTTTACATAATAATTAGTGCAAAAAATTCGACTAATGCTTTAATTCAAGAAATATTCTCCTATATATTCTATACATACAGTTTCCTTCAGTGGAGTTTAAAAAATATTTCTTGGATAAAATTTAACGTCGTACTTTGAAATTTAACCAAAATTTACCACAAATAAGTATATGTATAGTATCAAAAATTTGCTATAAAACACTTAAATAATTTTAAAATTTTAACTTTTATGCGTAGCAGCCAAGTACATGTAGTATTGTGCCAAACTGAGTAAATATACCATGTTACTATTTGTACCTTTTTCGTAATTAATTTGTCGTTCCTGTTGGCGTGCGTTGTCAGCGGCTACTTTTAGGAGTCCCTGGATATTTCTAAGCAGCGTTTCAGTCGATGAAATACCGGGTTCAGGACCTGGACCATTAGCATTGGCAACTGCGCTTGCTAATGTTGAGTAGTTAAGAGCAGCTTGCTGCGAATCGCTTACAGGAGCTGCAGGAAGTGGGAGGTCACCATCATCCATATCTGGAATAAAAGAGAACTTATTAAAAAAAATAAATTACTTTTAACATTAACACAACAGCAAAAAATTTCTAATTGTTGTATAATTAAAAAGAAGTATTTGAATATTGTAGTCACTAAAAATAGCATACCGAAGCATTCGAGATTTTGAGCAATATTCAATAAACATTTTAATTTTTTTTACACAAAAACAGTTATTACTACTAGTAAATTTATTAAGCAAGTTATATGTCATCTATAATAGGCAAGTATATAAAATGGCGTTATAAAATAAAAAAGACATCTGATGTCAAAAACGTCTTAGAGGTAGTTTAAAAAAAAATTGTAAAAAAAGAAAATAATAAAATGTTAATACTGTTCCCATTTTATAATAAGCTAAGTTTCAACTGGTAGATTGTCATAATTTATTTATTTATAGGCCCATTATTAAATTGGAAGGTAACTTATTTAACTCAATTTTAATGACCAAAATACTAAATATAAATTGTTTATGTCATTGAGGGTGAACCAACTATATGCGTGCCATACTGGAACGCGACAAAGTAATTTGGGCATGGCACTTATTAATTAATTAATTTAGGTACCTATTCAAATAAAAAAGTGTCTACATTTAATGTCATATAAAAAAACTATTGTAAACGAGACTACCGGTTTTTCTACAAAATAAAAGAAAAATAGTAGATTATCAGGCAATATAAGTAAAAATGACGATATCGAAATAAAAGAATCATGAAATTCAACTCTAGACACGATTAGCTTTCTAAAGTAGCTGGAGTTTGGTATCTTAATTTTATTTTTTGAGGAACGCATATAAGTCATTGTAGAAATAAAAAATATTAAGATCTTAATTTGAAACTGTTTGTTAGATGATTCCTGTTAAGCTCGCTAAAAGTATTAAAGTATGAACAAAATATTGTTTCGTCAGATCAGTCAATATTATCTGCCTTCACGTAATTAAACATTTTTTTAAAAATAATGATATGTATAACAATTAGTCAAGTAACTAAAGACCAGAAAGTACCCAAAGCTGTAAATAAATATGTAGAGTTTTCATTTGTGACGCAATTCTTAGGTCTTCGCGAATGCCTTCAAGCGAGAAAAAGTTTATCACGATTCCGACGTAGTTCAATAATAATCTAGAAAAATCAGATTGGACCCAAACATATATGCAATGCTAGGTACGGGTTTTCCCATTCCAATGAACTTTTAATGATTAAAAAATGTACATTATTGCCCGAGTAATGAAACAATTCGTCCGCCCGCTTATAAGTGAATCCATGAAGATAGCGGCATTCTAGCGGTAGAGCGGCAGCTGAAATAAGAGGACTTTTGGGTCCCGTTATCTCAAAACCCATGAATTTTTCGAAAAAAATTATAGAAACTATTTTTGTAGACTACAAGGCGCTCTTCGTTTTTTTGTCAAAACAAAAATTCTCCAATTCGTATATTTTGGCAGATATTAGGGCAAAACCCATTTTTCGGGCCTTGAGGGGCCAATTTCAGCCCTTTTTACCAGCTAATGTTAATAAACTTTTTTTCGCTCAAAAGCATCCCCAAACACCTAAAAATTGCACTACAAGGGAAAACTGTACAGATTTATTTACAGCTTTGTCCCTTCTTTTACTGGACTATATAAGGGTTCGCTATCCTTAATTTGCCACAATTTGACTTATTCATTAATCAATAGGAGTTTTACATTTAGAAACCGCGACTTTAAGTAATTAAATCTAATTTTATTTAAACTGCCTATTTTCAACACTAAATTCTTACCTTTTCATAAATTATAATTTTGTAAGCAGTGAAATTACACAAAGTACCAGCAACACTCTTAAAGAGTATTCACATCTCATAACCCAGCACGGTACCAATAAAATGAATATGACGCAGCATGTCTACAGCATGCTTTAGTTAAAAGTTACAAAACAAACGTAACTATATTGCTTGGAATAACGCAATTTCTTTCTATAAAAGGCGTTTTTCATGATTTTTTTTTTTATTAGCTTATTGCAAAGTCACATGAAAATAAAGGCCAAAAATATTTTTTCCCGATTTTTTTGGCCTCCGGAAACGCCTTAAAAATCAATTTTAAGTTTGAATTTTGTAGGCCCGTGACGTCACGGCCCTAAATTTTCTATTGGTGGAATTTCTGCTTTGTTGTCAGCTTTTTGTTATTCGATACGCCTGTCATCAAATATCGATATGCGCAACATATACAAAGTTGGCGTTTCCTGTCAATTGTCATATTGTCAATGTCAACCTGTATAACCTGTAACCTCTAATATTTATTAATAATTTCTAATTTGTAAATAGTGTGTTCTTTCCAAATATTCCAATTTATTACTATAGTTATTATTATCGCCAAACTTTCCTGGATATGAACCCTTTTTACGAGTAAATTTCCGTTATTTTATTCAAAATGAAAAAAAGTGTATTGTTATTATTTGCGAAACCAGAAGCCGGCCGAGTTTAGGATCTTCAAAATATTCTTTTCTCTTCCAAAACAAGACGATAGGAGAAAAGCCTGGTGTGCTGCTGTAGGTATTGAGAAAATGCCCAAAGGACATGCCTATTATTGTTGTGAAAACCATTTTGATGTAAGTTTTTATGTTTTATTCCAATTGAAACTATTTACACCTATTTAGGTAGTCTGGCTGTGTTTTAGTGTAAAGTCTAAAAAGCATTTCGCATTTTAGCATTTCGTTAAAATCAATACGATTGTCGATATCGATAGTTCCTAAACAGACTTGGCATCCATGTTGAATTTGATTGGTTAGGGGAGTGGCGGGCTATTTAAATTACAATGATAATTAAACCTTAAATAGAAAAGTAAGGGGTTTGTATTTTTCCGTGTTATTTAGCAGGTTTTGCTTAATTATGTTTCTACTTTTAATTTTTACACAAAACATTATCAATATCAATTGAGTGAAAATACCCTAATGATGCTTCGAGAAAAGAAAAAGACGATAATGTAGAAATAAATTTTAAGTATTCGATCTCTCGGGAAATTTTTTCTCTTTAAGTTTATTTTAAATTTTAAAATATTTTATTTAAATATTTTTTAAAATAGCCTTTTTAATATTGCTTTTGTGTCCCTCCATTACCAATTTTTATTTTTTAATACATTCCCTAATTTTTATTGGTGTTTAAAAATTTTTCGAAAAAAATAATTTATTTCATGTACAGGGTCTTTGATTTTATTTACGTGGCATCTGGAGCCTTTATTTTTAAAAAACAAATGTTTTATATAAAAATTGGAGGTTTTTTCCATATTATCTTTTAAAATTATCACTAAAAAAATATTGCATCAAAAAAATGAAAAAAGATGAGCAACTTTAAGTTTTTTAAATGAAACACCCTGTATATTATGAGCTAAAACGAAATATCTATTTTTTTCCGATTTTACGTATATATACATTGATGAGATTTGAGTTAACAGTTTATGTGATATTTAAGGTTTAATTATAAATAAAATTAAAAAAAAAATCATATTAGTATCGAGAAAGCCAAGACAACAATAAAACTGTTATGTTGCTAAATTTGGTGAGGATTTTCTTAGGACCAATAATGTTTATTCTTCCCATTAAACATTCCTGCTAAAGTGAAAAAAAATCGGTAAATAAAATTTTATTTAAAAACTCTGGATCCTGCCGCATAAGCCTAGCTATTTCCAGTACATACTTAGGTCGGTCCTGCATGTTTTGTTTAGAAAAATTCTTTATAGGCATACTTATAGAGATAAAATTTATAAAAATTTAAAATTGAATAAATTTTATATTCTGTTTCATTAAGTTTAGATGCTGCATCCAAGATTGATATTTCAGGATTTTCTAAGATTATTAAAAGTAGTTAGTGCTTTTCCAATAGAAAAAGTATAATAATTATCCTAGAAAAAACGAGCATAGCCAAATCTTTGTTTTAATTTGGTGCTACAGTCCTTTTCTTTATTTTTAAGTTTTTCCGGTCACTAAACTTTCTTAGTCTGTATTTAATAGTGTCTATAGATGGTACCCGTTGTTAAGGATATAATAAGTAATATTCCCTTTGCACTGTCGTCACATTATTGTTGTTGCCATTAAAAAGACGCACAATAGCGATTTTTTTGTTCTTCTACATGACCCATCGACAAGAAAATTATTCTTAATAGTTATAATAATAAACTTTTCCAATATCGAGACGTCAAATTAGTCATAACAATTTTGTTGTTGTTTTCATGGCTTTCTTGATATAAGTTTGTCCAAGCTAACATTTTTGTGTTGGCTTACATGTTCAGAAACAAAAATTACTAGACTCAACGTCAAAATCAGCTGATTGGCGTAAATCACCCAGTAATGGATTAACGGCGTTTCAATTTTTGTATTAATTTTTTTTTGTGTTTGGGTGTGTTATTTCGTGTTTTAAAGTAGTTAGTGAGATTAGAAATTACTCTGCAGTGTTTTATTTTTTTTTTGTGTGGACTATTTGACATTTTTTATATTTAATAATTTATTTTATTTTAGACTAAGTTTTTATTTCTGATTGGTTTTCAGAAAAAAACACTAGAATAGATATTTTTTTTAGTGTATAAATCACAATGATTACCGTATTTCCAGTTTGGAAAAGCTTCGAAACTCACTTCAGAGCTGTGATGAGTCGGAGGTAAGAAAATATAACCTAATAAATATTTTTTGAAAAATGATGCTATCAGAATAGTGATCTTGCAAAAGGTAAAATAACTCGTTTTAAGAGTATCATAATCTAAAAATACATCCCCAGATGTGCCAAATATTTTAAGATTTAAATATATTTATGAGTGTATTTTATAGGATGGCATAGTGGCAGTTGCTGACAATATAAGAAGCAAAATATGAATTTTACAAGTAACTTATGCTTAATGGAAAAACCAAATGTGCAACGCATGAGAAGGAAATTTTCAAGAGGTTTTATGGAAAATGAAGAATTAGGAGAAAATAAAAATCTTTGGGTGTTTCTCGATGAAACCTGGATCTTCTCGAACAGCTCTTTCCGCAGGTCTTGACAGTATGACGATGTATATTTTAGTGGAAAGCTAAACCATTCTAATGACTAATTATAAGCTAGAAAAAAAATGTACTTTCTTACACTTAAGGAAAAATTGAAGGGCCCATTTTTTTTTAAATCACGAGGTAAAGCACTTTTACAATCCTCTAATAAAATTTTGTTTTGCCTTATAAATTTTCACAGTTTTACAAAAAAGCTTCCTCTTGCACACCGGCAAGCTGTAGAAGACCTGTTTCACTTTTAGGAATATTTTTACAGCTTTTGATCCGAAACATTATCTGTCATAATTCCTTCTTTTTTATATCCCAATTAGAGCAAATTTAAAGTCTACTCTAGACACTCATAGTATGTGAACACTTAGACTTTAAGCATAAGGGGTATCCTGAGAAAAATACACATATATGACAGATTCGGTAGATACCTCAGTTAGGGTCTCTTTCATACATAGGACATATGATTAAACCTGCACCTCTTAGACAACATTAAACTACAGAACACACTTGCTGCATTCTTATAAAACATTAAAGTATATTTAATTAAAAAACTAATGAAATACTTATATTTTCCTTAGATACATTATTCTACATGCTGGTTCAGAAAAAGGATTTGTTGATGGTGCCAGTAGAAGTTTTAAATCTAAAACAAAAACAGGAGATTACCATGGCGAGATGAAAGCTGAAAATTTTGAGAAGTGGGATCTACTACCTAATTTGAAAAGGCCTTCATTAGTCATTTGCCAGCTATCATAGTAGGTTGTTAGAAAACTGGCTATATAGTGGCGGGAAGAAAGAAAATATGGTTAAATGGTTAAAAAACCGAAATATTCCTTTTGCAAAATCGGTGAAAAAATAGATTTTGTGGTGCTTGATTCAACGCCTACCAAAGTCTCCCAAATCTTTTGTCGTCGATGCTCTTATTCAGGAGGGTGGTCATCAAGTGCTGCGCTTGCGTCAATATCATTGTAAATTCAATGCTATTGAAATGGTATATATTTAAAAATAATAAGACATTCCCTATTTTATGGGACCCACATTATTAGTATATTAATAAGGTAAATGGTAATAAAAATCATTTACAAGTTATCTTCGTTTTACTTTTTAGCTTTTCTTTATTAAACTACCTTACTGCTTTTAATAAAAAACCAAATATTAAATGACTATTTCATTTAAACACATTACATCAATGGCCACAGTAGTTGCCAAAATGCTTGGAGTCGCAAGTATCCATTTACAGTTTAGCTGCTAAAACGCCAAACCTCCCACTGTGTCTGCTCTCTTATAGTAAAAGTCTAGACTAGTATCTGCTGCGTGCAGTTTGCATACATTTTTCTTTAGTCATTGAATATGTTTGCTTTTCTCATAAAAACCCCTATGGACACACTGCCACTTCTAAAGCCTTAAACACGACCTTCCAACATTTTTGATAAATTTATTTCATAAAATATAAGCATCTTATTGTGTTGATGATACTCTGAATAAATATTACTGTTTTGTTTTATTTATTTTATTATTTAATATAGAAAGCAGCTAAAAAAGTTATATCAGATGAAATAAATCGACTTATCTTTAGGCATCTTTAAAAAATAGTAAAATTGCATAATAAGGGATATCAAACCATCCCTTATAGTGAGATATTTTATCAGGATATTTCAATTCAACTGAAAAGAGTTTTCCTGCAAATATAACAAAACATAACAGGTCTGTTTGTTATTCAGAAATAGTGTACACTATTTTACATTTTTTCACGTACCTAAGCGCTCTAATTGAAGGTGTATTTAAGGACTAAGTGTGTACAAAAAGTGTAAAATAGTGTAAACTATTTCGAAATAACAAACACTTCATAAATAACTATTAATCTGCACTATATCGGCAAAAATGATAATTTTTAATAAAATATTATGGCCAAACATTAAGCTTTCATAATTCATGCAAATATATGAACAACAAGAAAAAAATACTAATAAATTTAGTTATTGTAATCTAACAATAAATTTTTTAAGATATTAAAATTTGGAAATTCCCTTCCCTCAGTACGACCCTGACTTAAATTCTTATATCAGCCAACTTAAATCTGAAAAACAAAATTTACTAATATGTAGGGATATTCGCATTGCCAACCTAAAAATGTTAGCTTGGACAAACTATACTAATATGTTTTTAATTTCAATTTTTATAATATTATTTCTAATGTAAGCTTAAATATCTTAAAAACTGTTTACTCCAATATTATTAATGTAGATATATTTTAAATCAGAAAAAAAAGATCTTTTGTGATAGCGTGATAGCCCATAATATACAGGGTGTTCCATTTAAAAAGTTGAAATATTTAATAATTTGCAATTCTAGGTAAGGACATGTACTGTGATTTTCGATTTATGTAAGTTAGGTTTTAGAGGATGAATTTAACGTGTAGACTTAGTTATGCGTATTTTAAAATTGCCATTACATCAAGAGTTGTTTTTATAGTAAAGGTAAAGGTAAACTCTTTAAATTAACTAAAACTGTATACCTAATTAGAGTTCACAATTGGCATTTTGCAAATGTGATACCAGAGGTCACATCGTTTAATCGCTTATAATAAAAACTTAATAGGCATAAGTGTAAAACCGTGCCAGATATTAAAGATCCAAACTCAATTGCTCGAATTTTGCTAAATAATATAGGCAGAACTTAAGTAAAATAAAGAAAGTTTAAAAAGCTAAATAATTACTTCAATCTAAATAAAAAGTTGAAAAAATCTTTTTACTGTTTTGAGGAGTTTAAAAAAAAAACAATTATTGGTTTTTTTCCGGGCTCGGTCTTAAATAATATTAGAAATATTTACATATAGTTTCCACCGAACTAGCTACTTTTTTTAAAAGTGAGAGTAAAATATTTGGATATTTTAGGTTTAGCCTTCTTAAACAAATAATATATCCATCACCTATTCACCCAACAAATGATTTTTTTTTATTTGGTCCATTGTGACAAATATTTTGTGTTATCAAAAGCAATTTATTCTTTATTTTTCAAAATAATCAAAACCATTTTCTACACTCCTTTAACCTTTTAATTAGCAAAACGTTTAACAAAATATAAATCAATTTTCATGCTTAAAGAACATTACTGAGTATCTCATGAATAGCATGAAATATGTTAGGCTAATTTGTTTGTTTGTAGTCATGGGAAAAATAAGATAAGAATGTTAGTGCGGCTTGGAGAAGAATAGATGGTTCTTTGACATGCTCTCGCTTTCTTTTGATGGCCTGCAGGTCATGGTACCATCGGTAATAAAGAACATACGAACAAGTTAATTTTACAACTACTTTTTAAGTACGCTGCAAAATTTATAAAATTAGATGGATTATAAATTATTTAAAAACAAACTAGAACTCCCTAGGACAAACAGAGAGGTGCCGGGTATTACACTATATGCAAAAGAGTATATTACTTGATTGTCTCATTTAAACTAAGTCATTTAAATGTTAATTTAATCTAAACTTTTTACAAATAACTAAAACAGGTTCCTACGGTTGTCTAGGGGCAGAAAGCCCAGCAGACGACAGTTATCCAAAAACTAGACCAAGTACAGAGAATGGATTGTCTTAACACCACCGGAGCCATAAGAACAACACCAATTAGGACCATGGAGGTAATCCTAAACCTCACACCCCTTGACATATTCGTCAAGTAGGTTGTTTTGACGGCTATGTTGCGCCTCCGCACTGTTGGTATAATGCCCAACGTAAGACTTGGCGCACAGAGACGTCGTTTGTGGAGGTTCGCTTCCACTATTGACATCAAAGGATAATCAAACACAAACGTGGCAGGTGTGATCAACATCTACACAGACGGTTTAAAAACCAAAGAATGGTCAATGGGTGAGTGGGCAAGTGTGCTTCAAACTGAGCTCACAGGCATAACCATAGCCGTAAAAAAAAGGAGTAGGAACATTACTGATAAAGTTGTGCTTATCCATACAAATTGTAGGCAGTAACTGTAAAGTGTTAGTTTTCCAGGAAGTTACTAAAATATCCTTATTGAGATACAGCTAATCATTACTTGGCAATGCCAGGGGCGAACCTTCATCTACACTGTCAACTGCGAAAACACCTCTTTAGAATGGGTATAAATGTTACACCTCTGTGTAGAGGTTGTACAGGAAGATGAGACGGTGAAGCAAATTCTTTTGTGACTGCCCTGCACTCTGGTCCAAGAGAAGATCCATGCTTTTGGCTTTAAGGCCGACCTTAAGGAGATTCCCGTCGGCGACGTTGTAACTTACTTTAAATCAGTAGAGTGGGCAGAGTACTAAGTAAGAAGTTTCCCTTTAGGAGGTAGTACAACGGGCCTACTAAGTACCAGGTGCAGTGATGTGTGTCGCCCTCCTCACTTTCAGATACAGATTATAGACCTTGACATATCTAAAGACATAATTATGTTCTTGGTCTCAAAAAAAGGCCGACCACTCCCATCCCGTAAATAGGAACGGCCCAGTTCTACAGAATATAGAATCATTTACTTTTGTAAGCATTACCTATGTGAATCATCTTATAATCAGAAAACATCAATAATTGATATGTTCTGATTATTGATACAGCAGCTTTACCATGAAGCTTTTCCCTTGTGACTACCGATAAGCTGGAACCTTTTCCTTTTTATATAGGTATTTTAACGATATTTGCTTTAAAGAGTTAAACAAATGTAATTTCTTTCCTTGCACCTTACAATAAAGCAACACTAATTAAAACGCTTATGCATTCCTTTAGGGTTCACCTGAAAGAGCACTGAATTACTGTCTGCAAGAATATTTGCTTTCTCCTCTCCAAACCCCACATCTTGAAACCTGTATTAATAAACTATTGCTTACTTTTCTTGGGATACCCGCGTTACGTTTGTACTTAATTATCAATCATGTGCAACAAAAAAAGAAAAAATTCTCTATTAATACTATGTATGAATGTTAAAAATATTAGGAACCACTTAAATTATTTATCCCTAAATTAACACATGTAATTTATAGTCAAATTTATTTAAGTATGCCAATAACTCACTATATCAGTATTAAAGTGTTTACTCATCACAACTCGGGTCACTAAACGTATAATTACAAATATATAATTATCCTAAATGAATACTCTTTCGTTTCCATTTTGGTCCCAACTCATACATTTAGGGTAAAGAATTCTTTGTGCATCATTAATATAAAAATAATTGACATATTAACTATCATATCTTAAGTTAATTATTTCTGGGCCTATTATGTCTTTTTTGTAACCATTTTGTTTAAAGCTATTACATAATGCTTTGTTATTTTGTTTCTTATATAAAAAAGAATTTAAATTACTTTTGCTATTATCAGTTTATACTTAATATTGAATGTTATGCTCCAACGAAATCTGCACGTAGGTTAAATACATAACAAACACAGTTTAAGTATTGTTCAATAAAACCTATTTATATTTATTCGGTTTTATATTGTTGACGTAAATTATAAATACGGTAAAAAACGTAACCACAAACGTATTAGAATACACAGACCCGATGTTCTATTTATACTTTATGCTACCGACTACTGGTATCACAGCTCGGTTATTACGATATAGGAATAAAAGAGACAGATAAAGAAGTGGGGTCAGGTTCGGGGTAGATATATTATAACTTATATCAAGCAAAGCCATTTTACGGTGAGAAATTTAATATGCCCGAGCATCAAACAACCCGTAATAAGCGGTGTTGCAGACGGATCTATGTTGCCAAATTGGCCTGTTAGTAGTGTTAGTATTTAAAAAGTTAAATTTGTCTTTTAAAAAGGTAAATAAGATAATCATAATATTAAATAAACTTTTAAAAAATATATTAACATGCGAATTTACTGTTTGATCTTAATATAACAAAAAAAATTAATTTGTAGCAAACAGAATACCTACCTGCTAAAACTATTATAACAGAAAACAAATAAATTGCTGTGCCTTATACGATATTTAAGTTTTATTTTTCTCTTATTTTTTTTGTAAAAATCCTTTGTTAAAACATTACTAAAACATAGCTGATAATGTTTGAGAAAGAGATTTGCAACTTTCGTCACACAAAAAGAAAATAATTTACCTTTGTTACGGTAAAATTTTGGGTCTTACTTCACTTCACCAAGGGTCATAACAAGTTTAGCAACATATGTTTTTGTGGTCGTTTGTTTCTCGGATAGCAAAATAAATATTTTCTGTATTTTAATATCGAACTAGGTAGTTACTGTTGTAACACTGCGCTTGGCGTAAGTTATCACTTGTACCCTGTGGCTAACTGCATCTGTCAGTTTTGCCCTTATATCGTCATAGCCGAGCTGTGATGCTAATGGCTGATAAAATGGCTCATAAATGGAATACCAGGTATGAGTAAATTTACTTTTTGTAGTTTATAAGCTGAAATAAATTCTTTAACATTATAATTTTTACCTTGGTCTTTCTCTTCCTCATCATCCGGCTCTGATAAATTGTCTTCTTCGTCGTCCTCTGCGGCTGACCTAGGTGACCTAGGGGACGGTGGTACATCAGGCCCATCAGCTTCACTACCCGAATGATCGTTGTCCCCTAAAGAGCCAGCGCTGCCACCACCGCTTTTTGAAAGGTTTAGTACTGGACTATGTTCTGTAGGTGAGCCTGAAATTAAATATTTTAATAAGAAAATTGGTCTTTTAACATTTTAAACAGTACAGTGTTGCTTGATAATGCCACTCTCTTTGACAGTAATTTGAAGAGTTTTACTTGGAATTACATCTTAACAAAATAAAATTAAAATATAGGTCCAGTAAATATGTCTAAAAAACTAGATGCCATTCAAGCTTTTGGGAGCCAGTATCTCCAAACAGGAGGCCTATACGATAAAAGTTTATACGAACATATAGTATTCTTTTCACGTATTATTTTTATACCCGAAAGATTTTTAACATTTTCCCGGATATCCTGGATATTTAATAGTATTCAAACTGCATTACATTCATATATGATCACCTATTAGGGCTTTAACCAAATATACCAAATTTTATAGATGTATTTACATACATATGTTTTGTTCTAAAAACTATTGCTCAGATTTTGAACATCCTTTTCTACTTGGCTTACATTTGTTAACTAAGAGAACATAAAGATTTCTTTAAAATCGGATTAGTAGCTTTTGGACAAATACGTGTAAGTGTAACGGACTGGCCTATTGATACGAGCTATGGATTTTTAAATAAAAATTTGCACGAAATACAATTCATTTCCATAAAAAAAGTAGTTTAAAAAATTAATTGACTGACTTCAAAAAAATAAAAAATAAAAATATAAAATAAGATTAAATATAGAGGGTGTTCCAAAAAGGTGGGGCCAAACTTAAGAGGGTTATAGGAGACATTGTAGTGATCAATTTTTATATAAAAAACTCTAGTCAAAAATGAGCCGTTTTGACTCCAGAGTCATTTTTGCTTGAAAGTCGATTTTTTCTATTTTTATCGGGAAATAGTTTGGTAAACATTTTAATGAACAATAACAGAAAAAAGATAGGAAGTAATAGACACTTTTTTGTCTTTTGATACATGTTGGTTTACATTTACATTTTTCCCGAATTGTACAGGATCATCTAAACAATTTTCTGCGCGATGGATTGGAAGAGGAGCGGTGGCCAGCGCGAAGTCCCGACTTAACCCCATTGGTTTTTTTCCTCTGGAGTTACATGAAGTCGATGGAATATAAAACTTCTATAAACAAGCAAGAAGAATTATTAGGTAGAGTGAAGGCAGCCGTTCTTTACATACAGCAAGATCCGCACACCTTCCAACGGGTACGCGGTTTGATGAGTCAAAGAATTAATTTATGTAACCAAGTTATTATCTGTAATAAACAAATAAGATATTAACGTTTTTTACATTCAAGGAGGTAACAATTTTTTTAAGCAAAAATGACTTTAGAGCAAAAAGGGCTCATATTTCACTAGAAGATTCTATGCAAAAATTGTTCACTAAAATGTCCCCCATAACCCCGTTAAGTTTGACGCAACCTTCTTTGGAACATCCTGTATATATATGTATGTATATATATATATATATAATATATATATATATATATATATATATATATATATATATATATATATATATATATATATATATATATATATATATATATATATATATATATATATATATATATATATACATATCAATCGTAGTATGTAATAAATAAGGTGTGCCATTTTTTTTGAGGTTGGTGCAAAACCATAATATGTATATAAAACCTAATCAGAATAGAAACGAGATATCGGATACAGAATGGAGTGAAGCAAATATTTTACTTAACAACCTTTAATTTTGTTTTTCTATATTTTTGGTAAGTAGTGTTCTTTGGACCAGAACCTGCCCTTAGAGTGACCAAAACCACAGCACGAGGGCAAACCAGGGAATGGATCCGAAACAAATACAAGGAATACTAGGAGAACCTCGGTAGAAGAAGACATGGAAAGGGCTTCATAAGGGGCCCATCCAAAAGAACGAAGGAAGAACTACTTAGACAAAGTAGGAAAAGGCTTTGCATAACAGTAGGGTTGCTAACAGGGCACGATAACCTAAGAGGACACCTACACAAGATAGACTCATACAATGGGGACCCAAGTTGCACAGTGTGCGACGAGGGGGAAGAAACAGCTTACCACATACTGTGTGAAGGAATATGAATCGTTAAATCACAAAAGACAGGCATTATTTGGGCAACGGAAAATGAGCCCACAGGAATATATCAGCCAACCAGTCTCGGGGTTATACAGACTTGTAGAAGGAACAAGACTAATGGGAGGATATAAAAGACAATTGGAGATTAGGCACAAAAAGCATAAGAGGCTGCGCTGCATCCGGTAGTGAAAGACGGCTCCCAGGAAGAAGAAGAAAAAGAAGAAGTAGTTTTCTTAAATGCTGGCACCGACTTAAAAAAAAAATTGTAGGCCTCAAATTTGTTTTGTACCTACTTTTAATTTTGTTTCTGTTGGTTAATTTAGTTTATTATTTTATAATTTTGGGTTAATCTTTTTAAAATCGATATTTTAAGAAACATTGTTGGTTTAGATATATATATATATATATATATATATATATATATATATATATATATATATATATATATATATATTACGATGATTTTAAAAATTAACGTAAAGAATGTATTAAAAGAGCAGTGACACTCAAAATATGGTTACACAAATATGTTTATACCATATCTCAGCGACTGGACAGTAACGACATAATTCATTCGTAAATGTCTGCCTTTATATATAATTAAAGCCAAATAAACCAATTAATGGCATAATTCCAAACGAACCTATTTACCGCAATAAATCTTCAACCAAAAGGATTTAGATTGATGCCGAATGTGGCATAAAACCGGCGTTCGGGTAAAATCTGTTTTATTTTCTGCATATGCGTATTTAATTGTGACCCTGTTGGAAATTTATTGCTCCCTGGGTCGGTTCGTGTTGCGTCCGAACTCTAAAATCCCACTTTTACGGCCATTAATTAAATCGCCTGCGAGTTAGAGCAATGCTGCCCGATAGTTAACTTTTTATTTATTTTGTATTGATCGCAATATGAAGGCATCCCGCTGTTAAAGGTAAAAATTAATGTAAAATATTGCGGCTTAAATTGCAAACACTTTTAACTTTTAAGTGCACCTTGTTAAAGGTACAAAAATTGCGGCGTTATAATTATCTTTGGTTGGAAAAAATTGATTTGTATTAACCAACGATATTTTCTTGTTAAATTATATTCATACATAATTAAAGGATTAAAACAATTTTATTTAAATTTTAGATCTGCCTCGTCATTATTTTATCTAGTATAAAAATTAATAATAGTGATGAGCGAGACCGGTCTTGGTCTTGGTCTTGCAGCAAGACCAAAACCAAGACCGCCCTTCCGCTTGCAGGACCAATACCAAGATCGGGGTATGCAAGACCAAGACCACCGAGAAGTGCAAGACCAAGACCGACCTGCAGAACTCTTGCACTTTTGCGACTTTTTTTGATATTATAATATTCAATTGACATATGCCCCAACAAACATTTTTAGTCAAAATGTGGAAAATTTTACTTTTGAACTTGTCTAGGACCAATCCTTTACAGGTCAAAATTTCCGACAATTTCCTGCCGTTTTCCCAAAATGGAGAATAATCTGAAGGTAATTTGGAAGGTAAAAAGTGGTCCTAAGGTTATTTTTCCCAAGAGGTTAAAAGAACATCTAAAGAGATTGTGGGATACTTGTGGAAAACTTGTCCACATTTTGTCCACATTTATTCATCAAGATGTACTTTTGTCCAACCCTATATTACTCTCTTTCTCTTTACTCACACAGAAATTTATATTTTAAATAAAACCTAATAAATCACACGGCTAACGCTACCTGTTGGCTTGTGCATCCATCAGAGAAGTTGATTTTTAAGAAAACTATGTGCCAAACTAGGTACTTGTACTTATGACTTATAGAAATATTACCTGTCTCAAAGCACACTTTTCTGGAAGTTTGATGAGTCAAAATTACCTGCGGAGCAAATTTTTTCGGATAACTGGGGTAGATACCTCTAGAAATTTGAGCGCCGTTAAAATATTACATGTTTGGATAAAAAACTTTAGAAATTCGTAGAAATTTTAGGTTAGGAAAAAATTTTTACTAATTTTTAATATAATCCATCACCAAATATCGCCGGTACGTCTTATTTAAATATATATATTCTCCTGTAATATGTTTTTAACATAAATAACTCCATAATGTGAAAAAACTTTTGGTATAAAATTTTCTTTCAGTTTCAGTGTAAATAAAAATGGCCGTTGCCGATGATTTTATTATCAATCTGTATCAAAGTATTCAAAGTCTATTTTCCTGCTATTTGTCATCATTTTAATACCTTGAAGCAAAAAAGAGGTTGAACAAGGATTTAAAAGGCAAAACTTTTTAAGGTTTCGCCCTAATTTAACCCTAGACCATGAGGGCAAATTTTAGGTTCAAAGTTCCATGTTTTGACCTGTTAAAAATCCTTCTATGTTAAGGGAAAAATTATAGGTTAAATTCAAGACATTTAGTTTTTTGTTTAGTAGTAGTAGATTTGTTTTTTGCTAAAATTTGACTTTTACCTGGGGAACATTTTTTGGAGTAATTATGTGCTAGTTTGAACCAAGGAAAATAGGCAGTAAAGTCATATTACCTCATAGACATAAACTTTCAATTAAATGTTCACATTTTTACCAATTTTTAAAACTTCTTGAAATTAATGTATTTGAGGACATTTTTTAGGGCAAAAAGAAGTACATTTTTCCAAAATTAGAAAAATGTTCCACAGTGCTGGTTTACTTGACTAGAAATGTTTGTTGGGGCAATATACAGGGGTATTTCATACTGACATAACAAAAAATGTGTCAAGAACTGCCAAAAAAGGCGATTATTTAATGAATAACAGGTCTCTTTAATAAAAAAATAATAAAATCGGACACTTTGTTCTTTTATACAATTCTCTAACAACGGTAAATTCAATAACATGTTTCAAAAATAATAAGATTGTAACTCAATGGTCTGACAAAGGTCGATTTTTCCGAAACCGTCCACGACAGAGAAAAACTAAGGGTACAATAGTTATAGAAGCTTAAAATTACTTTTATATTCCAAATTTATTTTTTTTAATTTACTGTCTAGTGATGCCACTTACAGGGTAGATCAAAAATTTTCAAAATCCAAAAATACCTTATTTTTGATCCAAACTGTAAGAAATGGCACCATTAGATTGCTGCTTAAACCTAAGATATAAATGTAAAAGTGATTGATAGTTTTAAAAAATATATTTATCATGTCATACAGAAATACTTTTTATATAAATGAATATTACATATCACTTTCGGTTTAGACGAAAAAGTCAAAACAATTCCAATAGAATAATGATGACGTTATTTTTGTCAAAACCGAAAATGATATTTAAAAACCATCTACACCGACATTGTTTGCAGAATGTTTATAAATTATTTGTACAAACTTTGTACGGCAAATTTTTGACTAATTTAAAAATTTAAAGTTTACAATATGAACTAAAAAGTTTCTTCAATAACTTTTTTTTTAATCCAAAACCAATGTTTATATATTAGAATCGTTTTCAGGGCAATTTCACATCTGGTTAAAATTAAATAATCTTTTTTTTTCTGTTCACACAGTGCACAGTTTTAAATTTGCTTTAATTTTATATGCTTCTTCAAAGAAAGTTTAAATAATTCTAATCACTAATATGTTTCTATAGGCCACTAAATGTATAAAAGCAGGTTGTGTCTCAATTTCAACTAAAAATTGGAAGCTAAAAATAAATAGGCCCTTAAATTTAAAATATGATTTTTAATCAAATAATTCAAATGTACGTGTAAGGTTAAAATTGGTATATTTTCAAATTTTAAAGCAAAAAAAATTAGCCAACATCTTTATTTATTATTAAGTATTAAAAAAATATATTTTATTCAAGATTGCTTGGTTTAAAATATTTCTACCTAAAAAAAGCAAGACCAGCAAGACTCTTGCAGCAAGACCAAGACCTTCTTTTGGCTTGCAAAACCAAGACCAGGCTTGCAAGACCAAGACTAGCCCGGTTTTGGTCTTGATCTTGCTTTGCTCAACACTAATTAATAATATTAATCTTATTTTTTACATAGATGTTGATAGGCCTATGAACATGCCTTTTAAAATAAGTACAACAGAAGTGGTAGGCGATTTTATATAAACTTCTTGAAATGGATAAGTGCACAAGGACTTGGCGTGCGTCAATTGTTAAAGGACGGCTTATAAAAGAACTTACTACAATATATCATGCTTTTGTCTGTATTACGGCAATTACCTATTTATCAACCACATATCTGTCTTGTTCTCAACGCCCGACTTAACTTACTTAACTTACTTAACAGATATAAGAATGTTACGCCTTGGTGGGGTGGTTTAGTTAAAAAAAATAATAAGGAGAATAATTATAGTACACAAAATTAAGACTAACTTCAGAAAAATTTTACAGGAATGATATATTGAAATCCGGACTACGCAAAGGCTCTCAGTAAATTCAATACCTAAAAGACTAATTTTTTTAAAAATAAATATAGTGCCTCTACAAAAGATAAAAATAATTTTTATTTTAAAGTTTTTTAGTTCTTTTTAGTATATTTAACTTTTTTGTGTTACCATTTGTTTTCCACTAGAGGGATTTTTCAAATTACGCAAGGGTATAAATGAAAGATAAAACGAAATATAGAGTTAACTCTTAATATTTAAAGAGTAGCTAGGTAAAGGTAAAATTTAGCTTTCTTAGGCGAATAATTAGATTTTATAAAATATACTTTTAGTACCGTTTTAAAATAATATTTAAAAATTACTTTATTTTATATACTACTTTGTTACTTATTATTTTTAATTATTACTTACCATTTCTAGGACTACTAAGATCTCTAGGTTTTTGATCTAATAAGGGTAAAGGTCTTTCAGGATCACATCGTTCTTCCCGTAACCTGAAAAAAAACAAAGTATTTTTATATTTGTCATTCAATATTAAGAGTTAGGATAATACAAAGTTTATTTTAGCAGGATTTTATTTTAAACTTAGGTAAAATCATTATTAGGAATAGAAGTTTAAAAGCCAAAATTATTATTACTTTAAAAGAATCAATTAATGTTAACATACAGTAAAAATCAGTAGCAATAAAAGGTAAGTATTTATAATTTACTTTTTATAACATGTTAATTTTATAGGTAAGGCCAAATATCATGATCCGAATATCAGCAAAAGGTAATCCAGTGGATATAAGGTCCGCAGTGACACGATTGGCTTGTTAAAACAAGTTGTTACAAAATGTTGTAAAAAATATATAAGGGCGAATCCTACATCTAAAAATGTGAAAAAGTTCCAATAAACATGGGTGCAATGCTTTGAAAAAAATCCAAGAGGTATTTTTAGTAGAATTATTCATGCTATAGGAATGCGCTAGCTATTGTTGCAAAAACCGGTTCGGCACGAACTCTACTGACCTAGGTGCTTTAGAAAACAATTTTGTGTAGTTGGATCATTTTTGAAATGGAAATTTGGTGCCATTTAAAAAAAAAAAAACATAAAAAGTTGCAAAAAGATTTAATTTTTATTGTCGGCTTTTTATATGGTCTATTATGACTTATGACAGACACGTGCGGGAAGCGGCACATTATAAAAAGCAAAGGCGGACTCTAGTTCAAATTAAATCTTTTCGGCCACTTTTTATGTTTTTTTCCTTTCAAGGGGAACCGAATTTTCATTTTTATATTGATCCAACTATATATGTAAATGTGACCTGTAATGCTATACTTGCATGTGCCAAAATTCATCTCCATATCTGAACGGATTTTTGATACTATATAACTATTAAAAATAAACTATTAAAGAAGAAATAGTTTAAATACCCTCTATCATAAAAGCAGAGCATATTTTTTATATTTTTAAATGTAGAATCTGCCTTAAAATATTCCTCACAATATTCTGTAACACCCTGTACATAGTACAACTGAGTATTTGTGGACCTTGAACAACGCCAGATATAAATAAAAGAAAAACAAATTTTTGAGGTCTTATTTACATAATTTACCGAAATCAGTGTCGAGTTAGAAAAATTTTTGTTGATTACCTTGTATTTTTAGTTATTTCTGAAAAACATAGAGAATTGGGCAACCTACAGGGATCTCAAAACTTAAAGCAATAAAAAAGGTCTGATCGAATAACCACACGGCCATATAACGTCATCAACTTCTAATTCAGATCTATAATAAAAAAAAACGTAGAAAAAATATTTATCAATAATATTTATTTATCATTTGCACAAAATTGTTCTCTTATTGACATTATATGCGAAGTATAGTAAATATGTAGGAATGGAATGTCTGAGCCGTATAACGATCAAATATCCTGAGATATTTCGCAATCAAAAGCGTTGAGCTTTAGCAAAGCTCACCTGTAAACAATACTGCCCGCCGTTATACTTGTTTTATGCTTCAGAACGATTTCAGAAGGGGTGTGGGTGCTTCTGTCCGTTTAAATTTAAGTCCTGGATCTAGCGTTAATTAAAATTTCCAGATTGTTTGTTTTCTGAAATGAAGAGTGTTGCATGTATAGGTATTGTTTCTTTGTTGTTCACCGATCGGTATTTAATATTCCTACGTTTACCTTTTTTTCCAAGGGTTTTTATTAAGTTATATACATATATATTTTGTTTAAATTACGTATAGATATAAAGTACACAAAAAATCTATTTCGTTTTCGAAATTGTTATAATCTGGAAATAAAGTACATTAAACTGGTATAAAGAAATATTAAAAGGCATATTTTATTGTGTTTATAATATAAAAATTTTAATTTTTATTCATTTAAAACTCTTGGAAACAAATCACTTTACTGTTTTAAAATTCAAATATTTATGGTCAAATTAAAACGTAACTAGCAAAAATATTAAAAATTAGAACGGAAAACTAAAAACACTTTATTTTTCTTAAATCGTTTTCCAACCATTGCCGGTTGAAGATAAAAAATCCAAATTTCAACTATTTGGTCTTTTGCTTCAGGGTGTGTGTGATGCAAATAATGAACCTAAAACATCACGTTTAATTAAACGATATTATAAAAAAATATTTAACCAAAATTACGGTCAAGATAGTAACTAACCTCTTGTTGTTAACCGAAAACAAGAGGTAACAAAAATGTAAAAATATTTTTAAAATGGTAACAAAAAATTTTTAACACATGGATTTAATGGATTTTTTACATTTGTGCTGCAGGGCCTAAAGACATAACCCATAATAATTTGTTAATACCTCTATTAATGGTATCCTAGTTAGCCTTCTCTCACGCCTACCTCTGACAGTCCACTCACTTTGATTAGGCATTTATTGCCTTATATATTTTTAGTACACGCCGAAAGTATTTTTTTAACGACTATTTATTTAGCTATTATGTTAGTGGTTAATCTTTCTTATAAAGGAACAACATGAAATATTTTAAAAACCCCGTGGTTCAGGGTCGATTATTGGTTTAAAATAGAATATTTACTTAAAAAAATTATTTGTATCCTTTGACTTTAACCTTAAAAGTACGTAGGTTGCTTCAAAATTTTTGCCAAACAGTAGTATTTATTAAGATTTTTCAAAATACATGCCATCAGAGTCTGCACACTTTTGCATACGTATAAACCAACTACTAAACATCTCTGGCCATTTATCCTTTGAAACTGAAGTACTTAAAAGTTCCTATTCAGTTGCGAATTTTTGGCCTTTTAATTTTTTCTTTAAAAAAGGGTAAAGTCCGAGATCGAAAGGCGCGAGGTCCGGGCTATAGGGAGGATGATCCAACAGTGTAAGTCCCGATTGGGTCAAGAACTCCTGAGTCAAGCTTGCCCGATCGGCCCGCGCGTTGTCGTGGTGAAAGTGCCAAGTACTGAGACGTGACTTTGGTCGCAATTCTTTTAGCTCATTTATAACTTGAGGTAAATAAACGCCTGTATACCAAGCAGCGGTAACGGTCTTCTGTGAATCCAACATTACCCTTTTTATGAAGACTCTTTTAGCACAGAGGTCAGTTGCTGGCTCATCTTCGAACACCCATAGTTTTAATTGAGATTTACTGGGAACGTCGAAAAAATATAACCAGATTTCGTCGACTGTAACGATTGAATCAACATTCTTTAAATGGCCAGAGTACTTTAACATTTTTTCACACCAATTTACATGCCCTGCTCGCTGGCTTTCATTGAGAAAATGAAGAATCCATAAAGAACATAACTACCTTACTTTTAAATCTTCATGCAAAATCGAATTTAAGATAGATGCACCAGTACTTAGAATCTCTTGAATCTGTCTATAAGTAATTCGACGGTTGGCTGTAATTATATTTTTAACTGCGGCAAAGTTTTCTACTACCTGCTTGTCACTGAGCCATTTTTCATCATCATCTAAATTGAAGATTCCTTGTTGAAGTTGAAATTCTTTATACCGGAATATGGTAAAGACAGAACGCCGAAAGTTTCAGACATTTCGTCATGGCACTCTTAGTAAGATATCCGCGTTTAAAGTTGTAGTAGAATATCACTCTGTAATCACGGTGACTGAGACAGTTTTACAACTTTCCGCTAATCATGTAACAAACAGACTAAGCACAGAAATACCCTGAGTATATGTTTGGACTTGTTTGTCTCTAAACTTATTAATGCGACCATTCGAACAAGTTCAAACTTGCTATGTTTCTTATATTGCAAGGCTTATGGAGCAGCCTACGTATGTCCTCGATTTTTAATTTTTATAAAAACCTTTAATAAAAAATATTTTGCTCATTTAAAAACGATCTTGATATATATTTTTTTTCTTTCCATAACACAAGCAAAGGCATTGGGTTTATATATTTATCTTTTTGTTACATTTTTTAAATACGTCAAAACTTTTTTAGAAACCTAATTTTTTACCTATATGGGTATCAAAAAATATTTTAAAGATACAATAATAAAATGTTCATATAATTTTAGACCATTATATAAAATTGTTTATATAGGCATATTTAAAAAAAAAGTGATTTAACGTTGTTTTATGTATCAGCTACTTCCTAATTTAAAATGATTATTTCAAAAATGCCCATCTGTTTTAATTAAAAGATTGGCAATATATTGCATAGAAGAAAATCCAAGGGATTTAGTAGTCCCGCTAATGGATCTCCACGGGGGTGCCCGGTCTTGGTTTTAACGTTTTACGTTTGTAAATGAAAGCTTTGATGAGCGCTACAAATGCCGTTATGAGTCCTTGCAACTCTTAGTCATTTTTATTAAGTTCGAGACCCACATTTTTATAATTTCTAATGATACCTTTTTTTGCCGTTTGATGTTCATAACATTTAAGTCGTTGGCTCTTTTCAGTTCGTCTTTATAAAAATAAAGAACTTAATTTATATATATATATATATATATATATATATATATATATATATATATATATATATATATATATATATATATATATATATATATATAATATAAATCATTTTTACTTGTGATTAGGTTCTTTAAACTTTTGTTGTAATTGTTGATTTTGGTAGATGTTCAAGCTCTGCACCAGATTAACCAACATACATACATTTTTTTTATCTTTATGACAGCTTACGAAGGATTTTTCATATACATATATAATATATGCCGGACATATACATATACATATATGCTCCTGAGTACCAGAGTACCGTGAGTGCCGGGTTGTCCGATGTTTAACTCATCTTTTTCCCCATTTCCGTCAACGCTGTCCAAGCACTGAAACATGCAAATATTGCATTTCACAGCACGTTTTAGACAACGACCTAATACGTCTCCCCGACGGGGAATCGAACCCGGATCGTTGGCACGGCGAGCCGAGACTCTGACCACTACGCTACCGCAACTATGATTTCTTGGTGGTTTGTTTGCTTAATGAAGCAAATTGTATTTTTCATTTATATTTACAATACTACGCCAGAAATATATTGTGTTATTTAATAGCTTCTTCCAACTTATTTTTGATGTTATATATTACTTATGTAGTCTTAGCGTGTACTAGAACAAAGTTTTCTACTTTGATTTAAATCTCATTTGTGCACAGCCATCACCGAATATCAAAAATCTTTAGGCAACTTTTGGAACATTTATCAAGAAAACAAGATACGTCACACATAACACATGTACGATGCGAAGAACAGGGGAGAGATGGCTTCGAAAACTCAATCAATCATCAACATTTTGTATGAAATTGAAAATTTTATACGTGATAAAACATTTTTCTTTCGATGTTATTGAGTTGGATGCATGCGTTTTCCTTCTGTAAACGGGGATTCTCTGTACTCCCTTTTAGATAAAAGAAAAGAAAAATAGTTCTTGATTTCCTCTATTATTATGCACAAAGACATATTACTTATTGCTTTTCAGGATGTATTTGTGTGTACATATGTGATAATTTACAATATTTTTGAAATTAGCTTTAATAATATAAAATTAGGATTAAAATATTTCCGCAATAAATTACTTGGAATTTTTAAAATTGAAAAATCTGAGCTCTTGTACAACAGAAAGCTTAGTGACTCAACTTGAAATCTGATTGTTTAGTTTTAAATACTTTTTTTTTCGTGTAGTACTTTGTCGAGGTTTTATAATTTTCTTTCTGGTATGCTAACATCTGAGTTACTACTGTGGTTAGCCTATCGCAGAGATTTAATGTAGGAAAATCATTGATAAATAGTACTATATTAAATTAAAACCTTGCAAATATAACCAGTGTATTAGGAACAGTATTGACGAAATTGGTCGAAGATTATGTTTGTAAACTGAGCTTGCGATGCTGATGACATCATTGTTAGATGTAAATTTTCTTCAGAAGCTTTTTAAAAAAAATAATTTTAAAAACCAGTTAGTACTTCTGTAGAACCTAAACATAGACCTAGCGTGAGACATAGAATCATTAATACTAATACCTGAAAAATCCAAAGATCACAATAAGATACTTACAAGTTATTTAAAAACTTGTTTAAACAAAAAAAGGGGTTAAATTAGAATATTACTGAAAAATGTATATTAATCTGTATGCACTTACTTAATGTTTACCTAACATATCCATTATTTTTATAAAAAAATAAAGCGACGATGGCGAAAAGTTGACCCTATTTTTCACATTTATGTTAAGAATTTTACCTTAAAGTGTACTTTGTATTAGCCAGAGAAGATAAACAGCTTTTCCAATATTTTTATTTTCGTAACACCATCATAAGTATTAAATAAAATTAATAGAATGCTTTATTAAAAATGTAATATAATATTTTATAAAATTATTTTTGAATTTGGGAACACAACAAAATTTGCGAATAAAACACTCCAACAGCAAAACATTTTAACAAGTGGTTTTAAATTAGGTCGTATTGTTGTATACGAAACAGGAAACTCGGACTTTAGATCTAGTCTGAATATACAGCTCACATTAAGGATACCAAAATGACCTTTAATATCTGTTTCTAAGAAATAATGAACTAGATCATTTTTGCTGTCTTTGAATTACCACGTTTTAATTTCTTTATACAGCACTCATCGCTAATATTGTAGATAATTTTCTATAGATGACCATAATTTATTCAGCTTAATCTTAAAGATGAATAAAAATAGTCATTGGGTAAAAAGATGCAAGTTAAAAATAAAAATAATGTCCAATACCATCTTTTATTTAATTCGGTATCTTACAAATCGGTATATTTTACCCAGACGCGTGCTGACTTACCGGGATACCGGGAGTATCCCGGTGGGCCCTGGTAAAGTTGCTTCGAAGCGTTTTCAAGCTTTAAAGCCTACTCTAATATGTTTTTAAACTTTGTTGCGTAATGTTAACATGAACGTATATAATATCCAGAATTGCTTAAATAAATTTGTTAAAAACTTTTCCAACTCGTCAATATTATTCGGCGATGCCTTTATGAGCCCTGCAAGCGATGAATAGTTTCCCGGGTCCTAAAATCACCACAGCACGGGCCGGATTTTACGGTATACAGTAAAAGCTCTTTATTCGCGGAGTATATGTTTCGTAAATATGCCGCGAATACAAAAACCGTGAATATGTAATGGTAATTTATATGGGATTATAGGGGATACGTTCCTAGGTTACAAAATAAAAAAATGGCCTAAATTGAAGTTTTTGACCATAGTGATTAATTATTATCTTCAGGCTTAGGCAACGATTTAAAAAAATGTTATTTTTTTTTGCATGGTCCTTTTTAAAAGCTCTTCTAATTTCGACTGATATTCAGCAGTGGCATTAGCTATTTGCCTCTTAAAAATTAGACTTCGTTCTATAGACGAATCAATTCTCATAAAGAGATCACAAAGCTCATTTGCTATTCTTAATAAACCTTTACCGAAATTTTTCAAATTGAATATCGGGCTTATTGAAGCTTCTTCTTTAATTGGCTGTAAAAAAAACCTTTTCTCCAAGTCTGTTTCAGTCGAATCTCCATCTTGCGATTCAAGTAACTTCTGAATGTCACTTGATTCTATCTGTTCGAACCCATCTCGTCCTATTCCATTCGCAGTTTCGGCTATTAGTCCATCTGACGACGCGTTTATAAAGAATATTCGGTTAGATACTTACATATTGAAATAATTTTTATTTATGTGTATTTAACCGATGTACCAATTAGATCTGCGAATAGAGAAATCTTAAGCCGCGAATGAAGGAATTGGGTCGCATTATTTTAATCCGCGAATGGTCAAAACGCGAATGAAGAAAGCGCGAATAAAAAGCTTTGACTGTAATTATAATTTATAAAAGACTAGATGAAAAGCCTGTCTTCACCAGGCGAGAGACAATATTTAGTAGCCTCTGTCTCCGTAAGACGCCTTCCGTACTGCTAACGGTAAAAAACAATTTTTTGCTCCTATTTTTGTCCCGGAGGCGAAATTCAAAAAACGGACTTCGTTAGGTTCTAGCCACTGCTAAAGACTATTACTGTGCCAAATTTCATGAATTTAGCTCAAGCCATAACTTCAGAATCACGTAGACAGACAAATAAATATATATACCCACCTACACACACACACACATATATATATATATATATATATATATATATATATATATATAATATATATATATATATATATATATATAATATATATATATATATATATATATATATATATATATATATATCCACATTAGCAAATTATATACAGGGTGTTACAGAATGTTGTGAGGAAAATTTAAGGGAAGATTCTACATCTAAAAATATGAAAAAAAGTTCATATAAACATGGGTCCGGAAATGCTTCGATTTTATGATACGGGGTGTTTAAAGTTTTTCGTCTTTTAAAGTTTATTTCACATTTCTCGAAAACCCGTTGAGATTTGAAGATGAGTTTTGGTACACGCAAATGTATCATTATAGGTCACATTTAAATGCACAAATTTGTTTTCTAGGGCACTTACATCAGTGGCGTTCGTGCAGGTAAGTTCTTATTTTCAGCAAAGAAAACTGTACGCCACTGGTTTTCGCAAAAATTTGTATTGCTTTCTTAAAGCCAGTTTAATTCTGCTTAAAAGGTACCTCCTGGACTTTTTCGTCCTGACTCACCATTTTCAAAATAAAAATCAATTTATTAATCCGTATAATCTGTTTTCGGAATCGTAATTAAAAAATAATAATGTATCTTGTTGGTATTTTCTGTAAACGTCATTTCAATTTCACTTGAATGTATTGTCAAACAAAAATTAATGACATAAAGTATCTAGCGATTTGAATTTGGGTTGTTTCAGTTAATTTCTAATACGTTCTTTAGCAAATAAAAACTTGGCAGATAGTGTACTTTTATTTTTATTTCGAAAACGGTAAGTCAGAACGAAAAAGGCCAAGAGGTACTTTTAAAGCAGAATTGGACTAGCTTTAAGAAGGCAACACTAATTCTTGCGAAAACAAGTGGTGTACAGTTTTCTTGGTTAAAAATAAAGACTTCCCGACACGAACGCGACTGATGTAAATGCATTAGAAAACAATTTTGTACATGTGAATGTGATCTATAATTATACATTTGCGTGTACCAAAACTCATTTCAATATCTCCACGGATATATTTTGTAATTTAAAATCAGACGTAAACCAAGATGTATATTCTAATTTAATTAACTCAACTAACTAATTTAACCCCAACAAACTCTTAAAACCTGTAAGTATCAATTTCCCGGGAAACATGCTAAACTCGGATGTCTATTCTGGTGGAAAATTTTGTGAGGAATCCGCCATCGTCGCGCCGCCGTGCAACTCTTAGTCCAAAATGCAAGAAATTAATATTAAATCCTAATAACCGGGGGTGATTAATATCTACAGTAGGCACTACTAATTATTATTTAATAACTCGTGTTCGCGACTTCTCCAGAGCTGATTGACTGCTAATTGCCCTAAAATGTAATTAAATTTTAATCAAAGTTTCTATCAATTTCGTAGCTCAATATTGTCTTAAATTAAATGTTTTAAAATATATGTAATTTGTAAGAGATGTACATTTTATAAATTCAATAAAAATATTATGAGCTTTTTAGAGCGATTTGAATTAGGAAAGTTTGGTCCATATTTTAAACAAATATTAAAAAAAAAACATGGCTTTTTTAGAGTAAAATGTCGTGTCAATTACCACAAAAACATTAAACCTGCACTTTTAAATACTAATCCCGGGTTGCACAAAAGTTAATCAAGGTTTAGAATGTTTAACAGAACCTTATGTCAGTGTTATTCAATGGTTTTAGTAGGCAACCTGTCAAAATCTGACATTTCGTTAACCATTCAAAGTACTAATCGCGCTTTCTGCAACCGGGTATAATTTGTGTAAAGGTTAGTCACAAACGCTGTGACACCAAGCGAAGAAACAGTTATCTATACAGATGGCTCGAGAATCGGAGGTCGCACAGGCTTTGATTTCTATGTAGAAAGAACAAACTACAAGTTCTATGGAACAATGGGAAAATATGCAACCGTATTTCAGGCGGAAGTTATGGCCCTAGCCAAAGCCATAGAATTCTGCCTTAATAGAAGATACAGGGGAAACATAACCATATGTACTGACAGTAAGGCAGCAATCGGGGCGCTAACAAATGCAGTGCACGGATCAGAACTTACGAATAGATGTCGGGAAGCAATTAATAAACTAACGAAAACCGCAAGGGTCACCCTGCAATGGGTCCCTGGACACAAGGGGATCCCGGGGAATGCAATGGCTGACAAACCCGCCAGTTCGGAAGCTGAGGACAATGGACCTGAATATACCGTGGGAATCTCTTATAACACGGATATGTCAGAGATAGCAACATGCATAGAAAAACGGTTCGATGAGAACTAGAAAAAGACAAAAGCCAGACAATCAAAGGCTATAATTGGGGAAGACCTATGGAAGGACCTACTGATGAACATAAAGCACTTCAAAAGAGTACAAATGAAAAACCTGACAGGCATACTGACAGGCCATTGTAGAAACAGATACTATCTCAACAAGATAGGAAAAAGTGAGACAAGTACATGAAGATGGTGTGGAGAGGAAAGAGAGGACGCCATACATATACTTAGAGATTGCCCAGCACTAGGGCACATCAGGGGGAAATGTCTAGGTACAGAATGGCTGGACCTAAATGACATAAGATTCCTACCACTAACAGGACTCGCGTCACTAGTGAGGAAATTGGGGTCTAGTAAGCACTATACAGTGTAAAAGGAATGCATACATAAGGAACAGTACAGGGTTACGGAACCTGTGTATGCTTAATGGTTGGTGTAGAGCATAATGGGCTTAGGCCTCACCATGCTACGATAGATAGATAAAGAGATAGATAGAAAGGTTAGTCCCAAATATTCGGAAATGCAAAATAATATAGCTTTTGATAATGTCTTCCTTTTACTGCCGATAAATACAAGAAATTTTAACTACCTACAAAAAAAAAAATTTTAAAGAAAATACTGTTGTGTGAGGTATAATTTGCAAAAGCTACTTTAAATAGTTTTAAAATAAAATAAATTGATTATAAAGCTACAGCATAAGGTGAACGGAAAAATATGGCTTTTTCCCTCTCACTCCAATCTTCTCAGATCTCTCCTTGAATGTTATATTACATACGACCAACTTTTTAAGGTAGGTTGCGTTTGTCTACATACATAAGATCACAAACAAATTTAAATAATTTAAATATAGTTGTAGTTTTATTTGCTGTTGAAAAAATTGTATTTCAGATTCCCAATTTTGCGAGCTCATTCTGGTCTTAAACGATTTGTTAAATTACCAAATTTCGTATAAGAATGATATTTTATTACAACACAAGACTTTATGTAACTTTTTTATGACCAATTTGTCTAAAATTAATCATGTTATAATTGATGTTTTTTATTAATACATTTTAATAAATACATGTCCCAACCCAAAAATTTACATTAAGAAGCTGCGTTCTTCATTTTACTTTTTTCCAATTTTGTGTCATACCGCAAATGGTCATATTGGTTAGTGAAAGTATTAATTATGTGACTATCCTTGTGTACTCCCTTATATTGTTACAATATCTCCACAGTTTAACTGGAAAGCGAATCAATATTAAAATGCATAATAAATTCTAATTTAAAATGCCACTGGTTTTCTTTAGCACCCCTCAGTAATAATAACCAAACGCAACAGCCTTTCTTAATTTTGATTTCTTTTTCCATTTACCTCGCGCTGTTATCAACAGCCGAAGGAACATAGCAAAGTGCGCATAAAATAATACGTAATATAATAGAAAGCCGCTGCTTAATTTTTTAATGGCCAAATGCTTTTAGAGACGTCCTGACTAGCGATGAATATTTTAAGCGGAATCGTAAGACCGGGAAAACAACATTAAGAGCGCAATCGGCGGATAAGGGAGGAATATGCGCGATATATAGCTACAATTTTGCTTAGGAAATTACCCAACATCGGGCATCAGGTGTGGACTCATCATAAATATGAATTTAGCATATTAGGAGAAGAAAAAATAATGGAAAGTGACTGTGGTGAAAATCGTGGCATATATTTTATGACTAAGAGCTTAAATTTTGGTGGAAGCAAGAAATACTATTTTTTTATTAAAAATAATAAACTCTGAAAAAAAACTACCTTTGATTATTATTAGAGGTTTTTTTTTAATTAGGCAACAACTTACTTTAAAGCAACTAAATTTACACCTTAATTGATACTCTATAATCAAACTTTATTGTCGAAAAACAAAAATTTAATGTTTATCTGACAAATACTTCTTAAATTAAAAGTTCAACACACATAATAGGTGGGTACTCAGCAGAACTGGGATCCTCGTAAAGGAATCGAAGCACCAATAAAAATCACGATTCCTTTTTTAAGGAAAAAAGGAATTGAATACTCGAAATCGATTCATATTCATCAGATCAAGAATCCGGATCATCTTTAGTTTTTATACTTACTACATAATTTTAGCTTAATTTTAAAGGGCTGTAAGTATTAGCCAAATTAGTTTTTGAAAAATGTTCTTCAAATTTAAGTATGTTATTTGTGGAAGTCCTGGGAGAACGCAACAAAGTAACTCTTTTGTGGGTACCAGGACATTCGGAAATAGAAGGCAACGAAAAAGCGGATGAGCTAGCGAGACATGGATCATCCACACCAAACTTTGGACCAGAACCTGCCCTTGGGGTGACCAAAACCACAGCACGAGGGCAAACCAGGGAATGGATCCGAAACAAACACGAGGAATACTGGGAAAACCTCGGTAGAAGAAGACATGGAAAAATCTTCATAAGGGGCCAATCTAAAAGAACGAAGAAAGAACTACTCAGACAAAGTCGGAAAAGACTTTGCATAACAGTAGGGTTGCTAACAGGGCACGATAACCTAAGAGGACACCTACACAAGATAAGCTCATACAATGGGGACCCAAGTTGCAGAATGTGCGACGAGGGGCAAGAAACAGCCTATCATATCCTGTGCGAATGTGAAGCATGAAATCACAAAATACAGGCATTATTTGGGCAACCGAAAATCAGCCCACAGGAATATATCAACCAGCCAGTCTCGCGGTTATACAGACTTGTAGAAGGAACAAGAGTATTGGGAGGATTGGTATAAAAGATAATGGATGATTAGGCACAAAAAGCCCAAGAGGCTGCGCTGCCTCCGGTTGTGAATCAAGACGACTCCCAGAGAAGAAGAAGAAGATGTTATTTCTGAGATCAAAATTAAACCACCCTTAAATGGAACATTTTTTAGAACTGTATTCCAAAACTTACATGCAAGACCTTTATAATGTTTTTAAATATGGTTCTTGGCATAATCTTAAGCAACTTATAAACGAGTTATCTTATTGTAACTTTACAGGCAGTTTCACAAGTACCGTTTAATAATTTCTCTGCTTGCGGAATATAAAAATGTATTAAAATTTTAAATTTAGACACCCTGAATAGTCATAATAAAATGAGCAATTTAAAAGTCCCTCAGAATTATCTCAAGGATGACACAATAAATGCAAGTAAAATTTAACCGGTTTGTCTCAAATTAGGGATATAAGGAATCAATTCGTTTTGAAACAGGATTCTTTCAAAAAAGAAATCGCTTTTGGATCATTCAATTATATAGTGAATCCGGTTCACGGATCCTATTTTCAAAAAGTAATCGATTCTAGCCCTCGGATCCTTAGAAAGTAATCGATTTTTGGATAAGGGGTTTGATTCCTACCCAGCTCTGGTGCTCAGTTGTATTCTAGGTAGGTTGGGTATGTAATTTATTTAGAATAAAATTGTGGACAGAACTTGGTCTAATTTTAGATCTTAGTACTTTTAAAGGCGGACATTTTTAATAGGAGATTGGCCTCTATTTTACATAAGTGTTTTTGGTGGGATTGAGCATTTTTGGGGCACCTTTAAATATTTGTTAAACAAGTAACTACTACCTTAAAACTAATATCATACTCGCACTCGTTTGATATTCATATTTATACTTGTCAGATAATATTATTATAAATATTTGTCATTAAGTTAAAATATCCCTAGTTTTTTTGAGAAAAAATATGTTTTATAAAAAAAAATTCTCGCAGCTTTTTAATATTACCTTAGCAGTAAAAGGCGTACAATTTAAGACAAGAAAAAAATGAACAAAGGAAAATTTAAATTGTATTTTATTGCTCGCATTTAGTATAAATTGCAGACGCGATGTTTGAAAATTGAAAATGATTGCATGAGCACATATAAAAAGTCATAAACACTGTCAGTCCGGGACCAGCCGAATATGGAATGACGGAAGCCCCGCGTTATCTGATCTTGGGTGGTTTTTTGGGAAACCTTTTATGACGTGATAATATATTACCACAAGCTACAATAGTTGCCTACACAAAGTTTATTAATTGGCAAAATTGTATTTCCTCTTTCAGAAAGTAGGGAAAAACTTAGAAATATTTTTTTATCGCTTTTACAATACAATCAATAAAATTTATGTTTTGAATAGCACGTCGTTTAAATGTCCACATCGGCTTTGTGTACACGACTGAATTCGACGAATTCAATTTTCCAAGACTTTGCAATAAATCGGGCGTAATCTTACGAAGTCAGCGTTTAATGTTCAATCTCAAAGCATCAAGGGATGGTGGCCTGTTTGCATAAACCTTACACTTTAAATAGCTCCACAAAAAGCAATCTTAAGGATTTAAATCACAGCTTGTTGGTGGCCAGGCAACAGTTGCATTTCTTGAAATTATCCTTTCACCAAACTTTTCTTGCAGTATAGCGACAGTTTCATGAGCAGTGCGACATGTAGCGCCGTCTTGCTGGAATCAAATATCTTAAATCAAGCGCATCTAAATTTGGCCGTAAAAAATTTGTCAACATTTGTCGATATCGTTCACCATTCACTGTTACGGAATTCCAACCTTATTTTGGACAAAAAATGGTCCTTCGATACCACCATGCAGCACACCATACAGTTACTTTTAGGGGATGCAAAGGCTTCTCGTAAATCTGTTGTTGATCGTTTTCACACCAGAAACGGCAATTTTGCTTATTTACATATCCACTTAACTAAAAATGAGCCTCATCTGATAAGATAATTTTTTAGGCAAAATTGTGATCCCGTTTAAGTCATTCTAAACTCCAAGCAGCAAATTCGCGGCGCCGATGATGGTCCAGCGGCTTAAGTTCTTGGGTCAAAACAATCCTATACGGGTGTAAATTTAAATCTTTTTGCAAAATTTGCCAAGTTGTTGTTTTTTTAAGTCCTAACTCTTAAGCACAACATGGAATTGATAAATTTGGATCTTCTGCAACACTATCTCTTACAGCAGCAACATTCTCGACAGTTCTGGCATTTCGGCGTCTTACTGGAGTTTTTATATCGTAAAAAGTAAAATTACTTTCAAATATCTCAACGAAGCATGAAAGGGCAATTATTTACACCAAAGTTTCCGCGAAGTGCGCGAAAAGTGTTCAGAAAAGAACGACCATTTTCGTAAAATTTTTGGACACTAATCAAACGTTCATGGAGCGAGTATTTAGCCATAATAAATTGTTAGAGTTTACTTAGCATAAATAACAACTCGTGACAGGTATAACTTTATTACCATGGTTACTACGTCATTACAAAATCATATCATTCTTTTTGGAAAACCCATCACTTAATGGTTGCCAAATAAGAACATTTTCGAATTGCATCTATTTTTTTCCTGCATTCGGCTGGTTTAGACATCAGTTTAAAATTATCAGTCACATATAATTGTAAAAAAGTTTCCACGAGCTTGACCAAATACGAAACAAGTGAAGCGTGATACTTTATCAATAATCACATCTAAATTGTATTTTAATTACAACTGCGGTTGCGATATAAGATATATACTTTAAACTGCGAATAAAATATATCGTTTTTAAATTCGTAAAAACTGTTGTTTTAATATCTCATTAACTTTTAAAAGACAAAAAATAATATTGGGTTTAATAGGGACAGATGTGAAATTATACTTTTAAACATATTGACCGCTTAGCAGAATGCATTGACGTTCCTTAATATAATTTTTCGCATATCCTTCACAAAAAAAGACAATAGACCATTTATATATTACTTATCCTATATACATTAATGTTTGGGTGTCAGATATTTTAATTATTTTAAATTAGTAAAAAATAAGTATCGATTCATTATTGTCATTAACAGCTTGTATTATTAAATACATTTTTTATAAGATCTAACTCAACTTACTTTAACTTTAAAGATTTTTTATTTTTTTAGTAAGTCACGTTACTAAGTTTTCTGTAAACATAAATAAAAAATTACGAAAAAAGAAATCATGGAAACAAAACTGGCTTTAAAATATAATTTTTGCCAATTTTTTTTGTTATTATGATTTTTGGTTAAATATACACGTAATTAAATTATTCTTATTAAGCTGACAAAATAGTTTGAGAATAGAGAGAGCCAATAACTTGGGAGATTTATTTAGGTGGTAGAATACCTTTGTATAATCCAACATCTAAGAAGAAAAAAATTAAATTTTATTAGTAGAAAATTCAGAATAAAGTTTCTTTAGGGTATAAAATTTTTAAACATACTTTTGTGGTTGTAAACAGTATTTTAAACACGTAGGTCATTAATAA